>JALBCR010003995.1:0-43222 GCA_030710515.1 Abscondita cerata | reverse complement strand
TAATTGTTCTGATAGTTTTTACTGATAACATGCAACAAGCTTTAAACCATAATAAGAAGTAAAAGTAGAAATGCCGAAAATAGAGAATATTAAAAAAGTAGGGAGTAAAAATTGTAGAGAAAGTAACAGTAATCTTTGCCAAAATAACCTAGTGGCTTTCACAAGAAAGAAAGGTTTACGAGAACCTTAATTGTGAGGAAAAGAACTTAAGCTGAACAATAAAGCGAAAGCTCTGACAACAGCGTTCATGCTGATAATAACGAATAATCGTAACAGTAGGATATCATAATAAAATATTCAATGAGAACATGGATGAAACCCTCCTCTTACCTACTTCTGCACATTGTAAAATATTTATATTTTCATAGGTATTTGAAAAAGATTGAAGCAATAGCCGACTGGTACATAAATCATTATAAGTATTACGGAGTGTGGAGGTAGGTATTGCATGCGCTGCATCAGGCAGAAGTTGCAGCAATCTCTACTACTACGCACATAAATTAATAAAATGTCCTAGAAAAATTAAATATTACACCATCCATCAACATTAAAAGCTCAGATTTTCCGTAATTAACGTTTTAGATATAGATTAAAAACTTTAAAACAAATATTATCCGGCTCTCTACATTGAACATTAAAGCGAAAAATCAAGTAAAAAAAATTATAGTTTCTACACGATGAAAAATATTAATAATTGCTGTATGGAATGTACAAGAAAAACAAAGGAAAACGAAGTAAAGTTAGTAAGTTAAATAGTTCGTCATATCTTTTACTTTATAACGATATAATTTCTTCTTAAAAGAGGGACACCAAAGGACGTTTCGTGGTTTAGTTTATGTTTCATGTTAATTATAGTAATTAGTGACGAAACCATTTATTGCTTTGTGCATGTAGTCTACACAATATCTCTTTTTTTTTACATTTGATTATTCAGGTACGTATTTAAAAAAAAAACATTTTTACTTGCATTATTATTGTATTTTTCTTGTAATAAATAACACAATGCACAAAACGTCACGTTAAAAACTGGTTTTTTGGTTTTTTTCTGGATTTAAGAAAAAATTATGTCATTGTAGAAGTAAACTTACTCAGTTGGATAATTTACACATTCCAAATCATGAAAGGAAAAATGTGTTTCGATCTTGACTCACAAGAAATATAAATATAACACAAAATTACTTCAGTCAGTCATTGAAAATATTATTAGGTTCAAAATTACTGTAAATAAGAAGTCATATAATTGAAGACGATTAGTCGTCCCATATAAGAAAATATTTACAAAAGGGACGTTTTTTATAATACCGGAGGTATCTATATAATTTGAATAGCCAAAAAAAACATTTAATCTACAGCACTTTTTGTTTAAATAATATATTTTCTTCTATACAAAGCTATACAAATAAAAGTTGTTGCTGATATAATTACACACAATTTTTGTTTTATACAATGTTGCATGGATCTAACATGATTTTTATTTAACCATATCTTTAAAAATAAATACACAAAAAAAGTTATGAAAGAAAAGTTGGTGAATTCTACTCTTAAACGTGCGCTCGACGATCCTGTACAGCAGGTAACGATCAGTAAGTGTATTTTTCGAATCAGTATTGCGCGCACTCTATTTGCACTTATACATTTATTTCACTGTTCAAGCAAATTTTTTTATGTGGTTGTACACTTTCTAAACGCTTTTACACGTTTGTTAGTATCGTGACGATGTGAAGTTCTGCCCGATGTATTTATTTTCAAATTAAAAAATTAAATAAGCAATTTAATTTTTCAATAAATGTAAATATTTCGTGAACGAATATTTTGGATTTTATGTTGTACCACTTAAAGAATTTTTGGAAGACGTGCAGTAATTTTTACAATACAATACAATAAAGTTTATGAAATCTCTTATCAAATACAGATTAATATGATTAAAGAACTTTGTTATGCAATTATAAACTGAACATACATCAAAGAATCTAGAGTTTAACGTTGCACCTAGTTGTAATTCAAAAAAATTATATTAATTTTCACATAAATCACAAAATATATCCTGATCACTTCTAAGTACGTACTACACTTAAAAACCATGCTGTTACAACGTGCGTAAAAATAGGTATAACAACGTAACTACAATATTCACTGAACGTAACATGCATTATTTTGACAGGTTAATCATTATATCTTAAAATTTACTTACTAGTAACGGTTAATACATCTATTACTAACAACATTTCATTGAGGTTGGCATGCAACTGCTAATATTTAAGTACTTGATGACAAGTTTATCAATGAGAATGTAATTGAATGTTATCTTTTATTTTTTAATCCGCAAATCTTACAGAATTGAGTAGTTTTGAAACATTTTTATTTATCTTATTTATTTGTTTTCGACTTTTTGATAGCACTTGATAAAAGCATAGTCATCACATTGTCCAATAGAAGAATTAAATGCTTTAAAATTTATTCTAAAGTTTACTATGTCTACAAAACCGCGATCACGTGATACCCAGCTAATTTTTCATTTGCAAAGTTAATTGATAAAATAACAAAATTATATTCAAAACAACAAAATCAAAAATAATAAGCATAAAACAAATAATTTAAAACTGATATTCTCTAAAAAGTACCCACTTTTATACCAAAACTCAAATCATAAAGATTTTTCCTGGATAATTTTAATGCTAAAACTTGTTTAAATGTAAGAAAAATGTAATTGAATGTACATAAAAAAAGGACGTTGATAATTATTTTTCGAAAAAAAAAACAACATTGAAAATCTGAATTGATGGTAAAGCCATCTAGATGCCGGGACAATGTTTTAGTACATTTTCTACATATGAGTTGCGTATTTTGCCAAATTTTTAAATTAACGCTTTAACTACATTACTTAGAGAGTCTTAAAAATATTAATTTGCAAGAAAACATGGAGAGATGGTAAAATTATAAAGTATTAATAAAAGTTATCTGTTAGCTCTAAAGTCAACCGTGGTGCAATTTTAGCACTGTGTTTGAGACTTTAGGAATTTTACCAAATTGTTTAAACCTTGTAATAAGTAGAATCTAAGCATAATAAAAGATGATAAAAAAACAAGCATTTTGCGCAGAACTCTACACTGTGTGATACTAAAACTTGTAAGAGAGATTAAAAGTGTTCGGTGATAAAACATTTTGCTCGAAAATATAATAAACGTCTTAGAGCGTTAATACAAGGAACCGCGCGCACATTCCATTTAAGACGAGTCGAAAATGAAATAGAAAATGTAAAATGCGTTTTAGAAAAAAATAGTTCAAACAAAAGAGACAATAAAATTTACAACAACTTTTTTATTACTTTTTGTATAATTAATATTGGAAGAGGTACTGTTAAAATAATTGGTGTTGCGTGATTGTTGTGTCTCAGGAATTACTTATCAAATCACAAAATAGTTTAAACAAAAGTTAATAGTGTATAATTAAATTACAAGCAACTTTTATTTGAAAAAACAATGTGTAAAAGTAAAATTTTTGAAAATATTCCAGATTTCAAAAATTTATGTAAGTTATCGGTCCTTTTGGTTTGATGCCCAAATATAAATAATACCTATGTGCAAAGTTTCATAAAAATCGGACAGGTGGTTTTCTCGATAATTTTTTGTTTCATTATAACGTTCTAACTCTAAAGCTGGATTTATAGTTCGGTATCGTTAAGCACTAAAGACGTAAGAAGTAAGCAGTAAGCGGTAAGAAATAAAGTAAAACATTTAGAGTTCGATAACAGTAGTACGAAATTATCAGATCACGCATGCGTTTTGCTACAGTAATAATTCAAATTTGACAGGAACAGTAACCTAACTTTCTAAATACAAACAATCAGCGTAGACTTTATACTTGGTTTTTTTTGTGTTGTACTTTTTCATCTTGTAGTCACATAGAGTTCTAGTTCTAGTATTTAGTTAAGAGTCCTTTAATTATTTAATATCTGAGTGTATAGTGAAATCAGAATAGTTTTTAAATATGGATAACGAGGTTGTAGTCGTAGCCGGTATTGTGCTGTGTTGTTCATTATTATTGCTCAATAAGACTCGTAGAGTCAGACGATTTAAGACTAGAGCGATAAACAGAAATCGAAGAAAGTATGGTTTTTATACCAGATATTTTGTACCGATGAAAGAAAATGATCTGATCAGTTTTTAAATACACACGATTGAATGTTGCAGCATTCGATAAACTTTTAAATTTGTTAAGGCCTCATTTAGTGCTAAGGAGGAAGCTAGGGGACTTTCATAATGAGACTATATCCTGGACGGAATTTGACTCCCAGTAACCGTATTTTCAACTATCGTCTGTCAAGAGCTAGACGTGTAATTGAAAATACTTTTGGAATCATGGTGAACAGGTGGCGGCTAATGAGAGTGATGATAACTGCAAAGGTAGAGAACATTGATACTTTTGTTAAAGCAATTGTGTGTTTGCATAATTATGCAATAAAAGAATCTAGTACAGCAAATGATGCATTGTATTGTCCACCTGGATTTGTAGATTCTGAGTACAGCATGGGAACATGGCGTGATGATGGGGAGCCATTAAGATCAGTTGGACGTCTTTCAACTAATCGAGCAGCTAATGCACTTTATACAGTTCGGGATAATTTAAGGATTATTTTTGTTCACCAGCTGGAGCAATTCCTTGGCAAAATAAAGTGTTGGAAGATGGTTTCTGCTTATCTGTAGACAATTAATTGCTCAATTCATAAAATTTACATTAGGTACTTTTATTTAAAATGTATTATCAACTTGTATCATGTAACTCACAATTTATTTTTTTTATGCATTTCCATAAATAATTATTTTTATTCATTTTTTAATTATTATAATGATTAAAAATATTTAAAAATAAAATTTATTCTATAAAAAGTAATAATTTATTCTTTAAATACTTCATTTAGAATTTCAACAATTTTTAATCTTTTATAATTTTGTTCCGCTGCTGGCATCTCTGCTAAACACAACCCTACATACTCCCAAATGCAGTGTTCATGTCCCTCACTTTGTCAACTCTTAGATAATTTGTCAGGGCTGACAAAGTTTCTTGCACCTGTCCTTGTACATCTAAAAGTTGTTTTCGGGGATGTGCAAAACTTTTGTTTCGATGCGGAGTATTTCCTGCATGAGAAGGGCCAGGTTCAGGTTCTTCTTGCGTCTCCCGCTCAGGCCGAACTTGTTGTACCTGTGGCTCTTCCTCGCTTATAATTTGATTAATTGATGACCAATGATCGTCAGTATCGCCTGCTGTTGATGGCGAATCAATTTTTCAGTTTGAGGAGAATCCTTCCCATGCAGTGTTTTTTTTAAATTAATTTTGCTTGATGCAATGTTGGATGCCCTCCTTTAAATTTATGGTTTACTTTATATATTAACGTATAAAGATGTACTTACTTTCGTGTACTGATATGTTTCTCCATGAAACTCATAAACTTGTACAAAGCCCACTGAGATTGTAGCATCCTACGTTCTTTGGAGTACCTGTCCCGCAAAAGTCGCCACATTCTTTGCAGTTCAACAACTATAATTAACAATTGCAACTTACATAGCATTATTTAAATTTAAACTTTACCTGGTTGTTGCATTGCCTCAGATATTGCTATCCATGCATTTTCTTTTTTATGTTGTCCTTATATTCAATTTTGGACTTATCGTATATAAACGGATAATGTTGAATAATATCAATTAGCACAGCTTCTTCTTCCATGGTACCAGAAAATACAAAAGGTAAATAAAGAAAATAGTTAAAATTGTACATTACCTGCTCCTTTTCAACAATTGGCACACACATTTTTTCAAGCCACTTTATTGCTGCAAGTGCAATTAGGTACAAAGAAACGTATTTCTCAAGCATCTGGTGAACACATTGAGGGTTAGTAAATTCAAACTTAAAATTCATTGTGTTTTGACAATTTTTGAAATATGCTTCCCTAACGTGTTTTTGTTTTGATTTGTCATCTGTTTTAAAACGTATCCTTCGAATTCATACGAATCATACACGAATATTCACGATTCCGTAACCGTAACCGTATTAAATAGAATTCAACCAATTCGTTATTTTTTACTGCTTACTGCTTGCCATTACTCCTACCGATTTACCACTATGAATGGGATATAGGTTACTGTTAAGTTTATTTTTCTTACCGTTATTTCTTACGGCTTATTGCTTAACGATACCGAACTATAAATCCAGCTTTATTCGTTGGAAAAAGTGAAAAAAAAGGTGTTAACATTTTCACATAACTCTCCATCTTATTTATAAAATGTGGAATAAAAATATGCTTACTAACGTTTTAAGAACTATGTTCAAAGATTGCAAACCCAAAAGTATGCATTTCAAAGTGATTTTAATAATCACACGATCAAATACCACTAAAGGAAAAAAATAGCGTGATGATCACCCAATCCTTTACAATATTTTTAATTTACAAGTTGAATTAGTTGCAGGGAGTACAAAACATATTGATTTTTTTGACACTTCTTGTGTATAAGAATTAACTGCTTTTTTTAAATCAAAAAGCAAACTACACACGAACAAAATCGATGGCAAAGAACCATCGTGCAAACACTCCCTAACCCTTTACTTTTACAGTCAATGAGCATCATACCTCTCTTTGTATTGGGTTAGCCGATTGCTTTTCCTTCCATTTCGGGTTAGGGAAAGTTAATCCTCTTGGAATGGTTCGAGGTCTGGTTCAACATTTTCATTAGAGTCAGCCATATTCTTCGTTAGACAACGATGAAAAAGTAAGACTTCTTCGTGTTTACCGTGATGCATTTCCGACGGCTACAATCGTGGGCATAGAGCAAAGTATGTTTTTTGGTACAGTACTTAATTGCAAATGGCACAGGTAATTCGTACCATTTCTTGTTGTCAGCTCCTACCAAATACAACGACACCAATTTGATTTCTTGAACCCATCAGTTGTAGGTGTGAACGACATGTTCCTCTGAATGATTCGGAGTCTATGGTCCCAGGAAAGTGTTCGTATAGATTTCCTTTCAAAATACAGGGTGATTTATACCACGAGGCGAAAAATGAAAATATGTGTTCACAGTTTGATTCTAAGCAAAAATTTTTTTTTTCCAATCGGCCTTTGTTTTCGAGATATCGAGATGCCAACTTTTGAAAGATACAATTTTAAGTTTCACAAAAAACTATATAGAGTGCTTTGAAACAAAAACTTATTTATTAGTTATTGACAGTTTCAGATTTGGGTAGTGTTTGTAATTGTTAGTCTTAAAAATTGAGTCCAGAATGCAGTTCAGTAACTTGAAGTTGAAAATCAACAAGACTTTCCTGCAGTTTATAACTCAGTGGTTTTACGTTGCCAGGCTTGCATCGCAGCTAGCGGTGGACTTTTTAAACATACTTTGTAAGTTAAGGTATTGGTTCTTCTTTATGTTACAGTTACAAGGTTTTTAAATAAAGTTTTCATATTGCCTACTATTATTTTTGTGTGAAACTTGAGACCAAGTCTTTAAAAAGTTTGAACCTCGATATCTCGAAAACAAAGGCCGATTGGAAAAAAAATTATTTTGCATTATTTGCTTAGAATCAAACTGTGAACACATATGTTTTATTTCTCCTCTTGTTATAATAATAATAATAATAATAATAATAAGGCCTTTATTTTCCAAACGAATTCATAACCAAAATTACAAATTATAATTTATATAGAAACGTATGATTAACTAAATTTGTTGGAAAATCTTAGGGCGTTAGTTCAAGATAAACCCACTGGGAATATCTTGTTCTACCACTAAAACCCTATATAACAGAATTTAAATTTAAATTAATACCATGCCTAACAACTAAGTACTTATTTTTACAAACTTAAACTTACAATTCTGTGATATATTCCCTATGATACATATTCTTAAAATATTATGTATAAGCGTATATCAATCTAATATGATTCAAATGCTATTTAATTAATTGTGTTGCTTTTCCAAGAGATATGAACGATATTTGGCTTTAAAAGATATACTACTTAAGTTTTTAAACTGATTAGGTAGGTTATTATAAAAATATGCAATACCAAAAGTAAAACTTCTTTCAAATAAAGATGATTTATGTATAGGTGGTGTAATTAGGCCTTTGTTACGTAAATTCAGAGTATGGACGTCTGTGCGATATTTAATTTTATTGTATAGATATGATGGTTTATGTAACGCAATTATTTTGTAATAAAAAGATGAAACCTGCAAGCAACGTCTACCACTCATATTTAACCAATTTATCTCCTGAAGCTTGTGTGATATTCTGTCATATTTCCTTATTCCAAATATCAGCCTCAAACATGAGTTTTGTACACGTTGAATTTTTGAGAAACCTCTTTCGTAATAAAAGTGCCATATATTTCGGAACAGTAAGAAAAATGAGATAAAACCAAAGTATCACACAACATAGTTTTTATACCCAGTGAAAGTGAAGCTCTATGCGGAAAAATTAACTTGAGGTTGCAGTATGCCTTCTTTATACAATTGTTAACGTGTTTTGTGTACTTAAATGAATTATCTATAATTAAACCTAAATTACGCGCATCATTACATTCAGGAATTATGCTGTTATTGATGATAAAGTTGGCAGAAAGTCGCAACTCACTTATGTTATTGGGGTTACCAAAAATAATGACATTTGATTTTTCAGCGTTAAGTAGCAGGGAATGTTGTCTAGCTATATTAGAAATGGCATTTAAATCTTCATTTATCAGTTTAATAGATTTTAGACGATCTTGCATCTTAAAGGAATAATACAATTGAGTATCATCAGCGAACATATGCATAGAACAAGTTTTTATGTGATTATGAAAATTTGATGTGTAGAGGGTAAACAGTATTGGTCCAAGAATAGATCCTTGAGGAACTCCTTTGTTGATTAATCTAAATTCAGATGATTGTTGACCTAGTTGAACTCTTTGGCTTCGGTCAGTAAGGTAACTTTTAATAGTTCAATTGTAGATTTTCCAAACCCAATGTAATGAAGAATAGCGAATAATAAATCATGTTTGATAGTGTCAAATGCTTTACTAAAATCTAGTAAAACCAAGACAGACATTTTATTTTCTTCGCGGGCTGTTATTAGATCGTCTGTTACATGGGCAAGAGCAGTTGTACAACTGTAACCTTTACGAAAACCAGATTGTGTTTCAGATAATACGGAATGTAAATCAAGATACTTCTGAATTTGATCACAAATAATTTTTTCAACAATTTTAGAAAATACAGGCAATCTACTAATTGGCCTCAAATCTTTTAATTGGTTGGCATTCGGAATTTTTTTAATGGTGTAATGACTGCTCTCTTCCATACTGCTGGGAACTTACTTTCAATTATGCAGCAATTTATTATGTGAGTCAGATAAGGCAAAATTATAGGACAACAGAGTTTTATTATGTGAGTATTTATACCATCGATACCACTACAATTGGACTTTAACTTATTTATAACATGCATTACTTCATATATGTCAACAGTTTTTAACAATAGTTCCGGAGCATTATCATTTGTTTTATTACAATTGTAATAGTTCAAAAGTTCTGAATCACCAGCCACTGTACTTGGCACATTACTAAGGAAGAAATTGTTTATTAACTCAGGATTATTTAGATGACTTGGTAAATTATTATTCTTAGATTTACTAATACCTAAAGAATGAAGTTCTTTCCACAAAAATTTTGAGTCATTTTTGATCATAAGTTGTTTGAAATATGCGCGTTTCTCCTTATTAATTGCAGATGTAATTTCATTTCTAAGTGTTTTATAACTATTCCAATTAGCAGATACTTTGTTTTTCTTAAATTTTTTGTAAGCTTTATTTCTTAAACTGATCATTTTTTAATTGTAGTGGTTATCCATGGCATTTTTTATGCGTTATTTTAATGGTTTTTAATGGTGCGTGTACATTCAGTGTTTGTATAATATTATCAACCAAGAAATTTACTTTAGAATCAATGTCATTTAAATAGAATACACTTTGCCAGGGAACAAGTTGCAAATCTTTATAAAACTCAGTAAAACGGAATAGATTATAATCTCTAATTGTTTTATACAATATACAGTTTTGCGACGGCATATTTAATTCACAGAATATTGCTTCATGGTCTGAAAACTTGGCATCTAAAATTCCAGAATTTTTTACTAAAGTTTTGTCTGATACTATAATTACATCTAATAATGTTCGCGTATTCATGGTTATTCTTGTAGGAGAGACAATTAATTGTGAAAAGTTTACGGTTTCAATCATGGAATTGAAGTATTTGGTTTCAGTATTTTGGGTTAATAGATCAATATTTACATCACCAAAACAACAAACCACATCACACAAAGTAGACATATGTACACACGATTTCTCTAATTCATCACAAAATAATTTGTAGTCTACGGTTTGTGGTCTGTAAATTACACCTACTCCTATCAAAAGTTTATCAATTTTAAAAGAAATCCATAGTTGTTCAATAACATTAGTCATCTCAATAATAGAAAAATTATAAAATTTATTTAGGAAAAGTGCAACTCCACCACCAATACGTCCTTGCCTATCATTTCTTATAACTGAATAGCCAGAAATTTCTATTTTATCATCAGTAATTATGTTGTTTAACCAGGTTTCACTTAAGCCAAAACAATCAAAATTTGAACTTAGCACAAAATCTCTCACAACATTAAATTTAGGTAACAAAGACCTAACATTAGTATATGCTGCTTTAAATATTTTTGGAGGCATATATAAGTATAATATAGGTATTTATTTACTGGTATTGAATATAACTATACATTTTTATAAGTACTAACAACACAATAGAATTATAAAGTAAATAAACATAAATGCAAACAGAGATATCCAAACAAGTTGATACGCTTACAAATACTACAATATAAAATAATTCAAACTTTTGGCAAGAAAGATAAACTTAAATGCGGATCAAGAAAATATGTATATAACTTAGAGGTAAGCTCACTTACTATGTATGAATTGTAGCATCCTTATATCAAATAACACAAAAAAAAGCATTTAACATGAGAATTCAAATTAACCCAAATCGGAAAAAGTCTTAACGTGTTTTATAATATTATTCACTTTTACTAGAATTTTTCCATCACTAGTCCACACCGATTTGCCAAACTTTTTCACTGTCTCTTTATACAATTGATGGCGTAATTTAGTCAAATCTTCCTTTATTACAATATTGGATCCTTTCAGCTTGCTTTTATTTTTAAATACCAATTTTTTAGCATTTCTACTGATAAATTTAACCAAAATAGGTTTGTGGTTATTCTCCTTAGCATACAATCGATGGCTGCAATCAATAGCTTCAGGTGAAAGATCAATGTTAAGTTGTTGTTTGCACAAATCAATAATTATCTGATCCGTGTTTTCATTAGTGGCACTTTGCGGTATACCAAAACACGTATGCTATTCCGTCTAGAATACATTTCGGAATCATCCTTAAATTGCACAAGTTCTTGTTTTGTTACACGCAATTCATCTTCAAGTGATGTAACCTTTTCTTTATATGCTTGGATTTCTCTTTTAAATTCATTCACTATAGAATCTTTTATTCTGGACACTAAATTATTAATTAAAGTGTCAGAACTAAGAACTTTTCAACTATATCTTTAATTCGGGATTCTTCATCAGAAGATCGCGTGACACGTGTTTCCGTGGGCATTTTCAATGTATTAGTTAACTTAAAAATGGACTTAACTAAGGAGCTACACTAAACACGTCTATTCTTTATGAGAACACATTACAAAATTACAAAATCACCCTGTATATAATGTAAGAGAAATTGGGTCTTCAGAATCGTCTTTTACCATTGTTAAACGACGATTGTTAATTGTCAAGCTCACCCTAGCAATATGGTACGCATCTAGCCAAAAAGTAAGACAAGACTTTTCTAGTATTCTCTTTAGTATACATTTAGTTGTCTTTACGAGTCTTTTCTAGAATCCACCCCGCTACAATGTGTTACTGCGTTAAAGTAAATTGAATTGTTTTGACTCAACAATGATCTTCAATTTCCGTGTTCGTCAAGTTCTTGACACTATTAGTGCTTTAACAAAATTAGTGCCGTTAATCGCTGAGGATTGTATTGAGTTAACCACAGGTAGTGACGATTTGTTCCAATACATAAATAAAAGCTTCTGTAGATTGATTTGTTATCAGATCAAATGGACACATCTGTAAACTGCAAATGTGAATACTATAATCCCAACCTTATTCTCTTTTTTAACAGAACCAATGGATCACTTTAATCTACTCCTGTGGTCTGGAACACGTTATGCTAATAACGCCGGTTCTATTTCCACACGTTTGGCTTCAAAGCGACAACAAGTAATACACTTATGAATGACTGCAAACAAGTACGTCCGGAGTGAATAATTCAATACTTTTTACGGAGTTTGGTTATTGTGGATTTAGATAATGGTCAGGAATGTTTTGAAAATGAAACGTGCGAATTAACTGTTTAAATATTGGACGATTTGCAGGTAAAATCTCCACACGGTCTTTCGGGATCTTTTTGAGACCACATCTTTTCTACACTGATTAACAAACTGCAAAATCTACCCAAAAACGGATACATTCTTAAAATAAGAAGAAATATAAGGTACTTCATAGTGTGGGGTAGTTTGTAAAATGTCTTCTTTTGTTCTGTATTGGTTTCAAATTTGTCGAAAATAAAAAGTCGTTATATCACTAGATAACTTTGAAATTTTGAGAACAACACATGAAAACCACCAATAAACGATTGAAGAAAATATAGTATGTATATTTGACGTGGAGTTAAAAAATATAATTGTTTCGCTTAATTTGCCTTTAAGCGTAACAATTATATTGTTTAACTCTTACTAAATTAATCTACCATTTTTGCAACGTATTTCGAACTTCAATTTCAATTAGAATATTTTGTAAAAACACTTACTTTGCTTCAATTTGTTTTAAAAACTATTGACAAAAACATTTTCAATTTCTGTAAATAAACTTTACCTTCACTTAAAAATGTTAATCGTTAGTTAATAATCAAATGTGAAATAGTTATTAATGTGTTATTACTGTTTATAGACATAATGCTTTTACGCTCAACTTTATTTTAAATCCCATTATTAGTAAAACAAGATTTTAAAAAATGTAGTTATTTACTACCGTATTTTAGGTATCGCCGTGTGAATGATGTAACAACAATAAATTAATGACGCTGCCAAAAATTCTCAGTGAAAGTAAAATAGTGACAATGTACGAAGAAAGTACCATGCAATATAATTAGCTATTTTGTTAGTTATAACTTGCATAACTTTTTTTCAAAGACAAGCCGTTTTCTGTATAACTATTAACCTCTAAAAATAATTGCTTGATTACTTGAGTGAATATTAAATTATTTCATAAGCTTTGATTGTTTGATTGTTGAATTGAGTATGTAGAAATCGTTTCAATTCCAATTATTGTGTGCAGCACATTTTTAATGAAACGTAAAATTTTATGCAAATCAGTTACACCATAATTTGTCTTTTTTAAACGACCAAAAATGTTCAAACCCCAAAGTTACTACTGGAACAAATTATTTCATTAGCAATCACTTTCCGAATACACTAAATATTATAGAAAAACAATCAAACTTACACACTTAACTAAATTTCATTTTTAGTGATCTAGGGGCTCTTCTTGATGAAAGTGGAAAACAAAAACAACTCAAATCGTTCAAATTGCCGACGTTTCGCCCTCCTTGTGCGTGCTTTATCAATGCTAATCCCTCACATAGACGGCGAAACGTCGTCAATTTCAACGATTTGAGTTGATCTTGTTTTCCACCTCCATCAAGAAGGGGTCCTAGAATATATCTAAATAGATATCAGTTAAATGTTATTTTTCTACTTTAATCATAATTAATAAAACATTACACCTACGCATAAATAGAAGAAATCTATAACAGAATTAGGAATGAAATCAATTCGTACAAACGATTTCTAAAACTGTATACTTTGTAATTTCTAGTTATCATTTGTAATAGAATTTATATCTGGTAATTCGTTTTGCTTCCAGGTTGTGGACAGCATCTCTAATATCTTAATTTTTGATAAACAATTCCTTTGGATTTATACCAGAGATTCATTTTTATGCATTCATTTTTTTTTAATTTGCATAACCCGTTATTGTATTGACGTATGCAACAGAGAAAAATATAATAATTTTTGACTTCTATATGGAACCCAAATTTTTCACAATTTGTTTCCATACATTAAAAATAAACAAAATTAGGTGGTTGTGACTCTACAAATATTTTCAAAATTGTGTGTTTTTTAATATATTCGGTTAAATCTTAATAATGTTTATACTCCTTGGTATAATCACAGTATACATGTACGAATGCAGTAGTTGCACCTTATACAGGGTGTGGCGCGAAGAGTTTTGATTAAAAAGTAATGGCGGATAGAGTTATGTTAAAAATCTGAAATTACGAAGCTATAGGTTTTCGATGACGCCGAGTTCAAATATAATATTGTCCTTAATGTGGCACTTCCGGTTATACCGGAAGTAGACGTCAACTTTGTTATTTTAAATGGAACCTAGTATTGTTACTAGTGTATTCGTAAATGTACCGGGTGACCCAATAAGACTGTTCCTTGGCCATATCTCGGAAACCGTTCGTCGTATGACTTTGGTGTAAAAAAAATATTGGGTAAATCGGCCATGAAGAAAAGGAGGAAAATATTATTAAGTTTTAAAAATGACCACCAGAGGGCGTAACAGACATCTTAAATTTTTAAATTGCATTTTCTTTAAATTTCGCATAATAAACAAAAAATTTTATTCACATTTGTAAAGAGAACCGGTTTATCTATCATTTTCGTAAAAACAAAAGTTCAGTTATTTTAAAAACAAAGATGGCGGGGAGTGTTCAATTGTTTTTGCAATAACCTGCTTTAACTTCTTAACGGTTTGACCGATTTTAACAAATTTGGTATCGTTGAAAAGAGCATTCCTTAAGCAATAAGAATCAAAATATAGTTAATTTAGTTGAATCCTTCTCTGCCAGGAGGCTAGTTTTGACACCATGACCCAAATTTAAAAAAATCAAAAAATCAAATGGAATGATATGACTTTTCTTTATGATAAAGTAGCCAAATAACATCCAAATAGGCCAGTAAAAACCATTTTTCAAAATCTCGTTCCTAACCTCAAATATTGGGAAAATGAGAATAATGGATGTTTGAAGATCGAGGACCGGGCGGTAAATTTTCTAAAACTATTAAAAATTTAGCACAAAATAAATAAGATGTTAAAGAAACAATTGTGAGTCTAAATAGAATTCATTTAGGTATTATTTAAAAAATATATATCATCAGAACATTCATGTTGCTCCAAAGAGACTAAACGCATTTTGAACTTATTGTCACTTTAATATTACTCTCGTAATTCTAACCTTTAATTTATAAAGTAAGCCTAAAACCTAAATAGGTATATTATATCTGAATTCGAATATGCTAGACCATATATTTTGGAACCAATTACAAAGATTTTAGTAGGTATAAACAGCGTTCTCAATTTCAGCTCTTGGGATGTTCAAGATGACATTCCTAATTTTTGCAATCATATCCTCGTGGGAAGTTGGCCTTGTTGCTAAGACTATATCTATAATTCTTCCCCAGAGATAAAAATCAAGGCAGGTTAAATCAGGGAGACTTTGAAATATTTAATAAGTTTTAATATGTGCGCAATTATAAACAGAATCATTCCAAAATGCAACATCTAAAGATTCTTGTGTTAAATACTGAAGCAATTTTACGGCGAATAACATTACAAAAATTGCCTTGGAGGCCAACGGAACAGGGTTCCTCTTCCGATCCAACGGTCAGGAAGGTGGCATCTAAATACTGGCGAACAGCACGGGCATAATGGGCGGGATAACCATCATGCTGGAAAAACATATTCTGGCGGACGTTCAGCGGAATATCATACATTAAAATTGGAAGAACATTTTCTAAGAAATGTAAGTATGTTCGACCATTTAATGCTCCGTCCAATGTAAACGGACCAACTACCCGCCCTCCAATTATCCCACACCAAATATTTACACTATATCTCCCTTGATGCTGGACTTCTCCAAACCAGCGCGGATTATTTCAGGCCCAAAAGTGCGCATTATGTAAGTTCAATTGCCAATAACTACCGAAAGTGGCTTCGTCAGTCCACAACACATTTGACAGAAATTGAGGATTTTCATGTTTAATAGCCAGTGGCAAAAATCTATTCTTCGGTTGAAATCCGGAAGAGTAAGGCCTTGGTGTAAGTTGATATAGTAGGGGTGTAGCCTAAAATAGCAAAAAAAATGTAAAAAAACATAGGGGTTTATAATTTGAGTGTAAAATAGATTAAACTTTATAAAAAGAAGTATACCTCTTACATACCTCTGAGTTTGAATAATGCGATAAACCGTACTTTGAGGAATACCCAAGTTTCAAGAAATTTCTCTAGTACTAATTTGGGGATTGATTTCTATAAATGCCAGGATATTAATAACATTTTGTTCGTTATTTTGCTATTTTTTCCGTATAAATAGAGTTATAAATATACAATCATTAGATATATATATATATATATATATATATATAATATAATTTGGTACATAGTAATACACATTAATTGAACATAGCATTGGCTAGAAAGTCATCGATAGAATAATAAGCTTGTTGTAATAAGTACTCTTTTACTCTGCTGCAAATTGCTTATACTCTAATTGTCTAATTCTTTGTGGTATTTTATTTAATAAAAGTCTATTTGTATAAATAAATGAATTTTTGATTAGTGTGGTGTGAGGGATTGGCAAGAATATATCAAGGAAATTACGTACTCTATTTTTGTTTTGTCTTATATCTTTAGATGAAATGTTGATTTTGATGAGAGAGACTATTTTAAGTATGTATATAAAAGCTAGTGTCAGGACACTGAATGATACGAAAAAAGATGTTTGCAGGTTTGTCGCGAGTGTAATTCATTCAGTATTCTTATTGCTCTCTTCTGATATTTAAATACGTTGTAAAAAATGAAGAGTTACTACAGTTCCCCAAAAAGCAACACCGTAGCATAATAGTGGGTACATACGAGGATATATTGAAAAATTCTTAGCCTACTATAGAACCAAACAAAATTTCAATGTCAAAATATTTTATTACTCAACATATTCTCCTCTTAATTGGATACATTTATTACAGCAAACCTGCAACGTCTCTAGACCTTTAAAAAATGTTTTTCTTGCTCTGCAAACCAGACCTCCACAGCTTCTATTACCTCCTTGTTGGAAGAAAATGTACGACCTTTTAAACTTTTTTTCAGTTGAGGAAAGAGGTGATAGTCGGACGGAGCCAAATCGGGTGAATAAGAGGGGTGTTCTAGTAATTCAAACCCTAAATCACGAATTTTTGCATGGCAACATGAGATTTGTGTGCAGGGGCGTTGTCCTGCAAAAACAAAACACCTTTGGATAGCTTTCCGCGTCTTTTCTCTTTAATATTTTCCGTAGAGTGGTCAGTAATGTCGAATAGTAATCTCCAGTTATTGTTCTACCCTTATCCAAAAATCAATCATGATTACTCCATGGCAATCCCAAAAACTGAAGCAAGAACTTTTCCAGCAGATTTTGGACACGAAACTTCTTAGGTCTTGGAGAACCAGAGTGTCGCCATTCCATCGATTGTTGCTTTGTTTCTGGATCGTAGAAATGTACCCAAGTCTCATCCATAGTAACAATTCGGTTTAAGAAGTCTACATCGTTTTCAAATCGAGCACAGATCGAACGCGATGCTTCTACCCTTGCACGCTTTTGGTCAACATTCAAACATTTGGGGATCCATTTTGCAGCAATTTTCTCATGTCCAAATTGACGTGAACCATATGATGAACGCGTTCGTATGAAATATTCAGTGCTTCAGATATCCGTTTTAGCCCAATTCGACGGTCTGATAAAATCATGTCATGAACTGCATCGATATTTTCGGGGACTGACACAGAAACTGGCCTTCCCGATCGCGTCATTTACGTTCTATACCATTTTGAAGTTGAATTCCACTCTATAACGTAGTATGATTTGTATATGTGAAACGCGCGCATGTGTACTCCAAATCTTACATCGATACAGATGGACGTTATTCTATAACGTAGTATGATTTGTATATATAAAACGCGCGCATGTTTACTCCAAATCATACCGCGATACAGATGGACGTCACCCTAGTATGATCGGTCATCATCTTCAATGGAAAATTTACCTCTTTTGAAGCTTGCATTCCAATTTTTGACGGTCGCATACGAAGGATATTGGTCACCAAGGGTATTGAGCATATCTTCGTAAATCTGCTTACCTCTTAACCCTTTTAAATACAGGTACTTGATGATGGCTCGATACTCCAATTTTTCGATTTTCACAATTTCGGTGGACATCTTTTTCATTTAATTTATTGCGTGACTCTGGTTTACTTTTTTGACGTCAAACTTTACACTGACATTTCTGATAAGTTATTATTCGTTGCTATGGTAACGCAATATTTTGTTTATGCAAGGAACTGGTTTAGGCTAACTAGATGTCAATACATCCTCGTAATACCATAGTAGCAGTTCAATGCACAAGAGAAGCGAACACTTTTTCTTACAGTTCTTATTGCGTAGCATGCTTTTGCTAGTTTAATTGATAACAATTCTGTGTGTTCATTCCAGTTCAAACTAGAATCAATAGTGATTCCAAGGAATTTTAGTTCAGATACTGAGTACACTTTTATTTCGTTAATGTGGAGGTTTAATGAAGATGTTTGATATTTATAAAAGATACAGTTAGTTTTTCCAAGTAGATGCTGAGGTAATTAGAATTGAACCACGAAGATATCTTAGCGAGGTCATGATTAATTACGGTCTTGAGTTCCAATTTATCGTTAGCTGCCCAAAAGAGTGCGGTGTCATCAGCAAAAAGGTTAATGTTAGCAGATACTGGTAGATAAGCTATATCGTTTATGTATAGTAAAAATAGTAAAGGTCCCAAGACAGACCCTTGCGGAACACCGTTACAGCTTTTTTTGAAGAGTTCGAATCCATGATTGAAACAAATTGTAACCTATTCATCAAATTAAATCTTAGTAAATCATTGATTTTGCCTCGTAGCCCGTATAGTTCTAATTTTTTAATAGTATCTGATGATTGACACAATCAAACGCCTTAGCCAGGTCACAAAATATCGTGGCACAGTACTTTTTGTCGTTGATATTTAAATATAGAAATTCAAGGAAGTTGTAAATAGCATCTTTTGTTCCACGCTGTTTTTGGAAACCGTATTGTTGGTGCACAATAATCAAATTTTTGTCCATATAATTAACTAAACGATTTTTAAGTAGGGTTTTAATTACTTTAGAGATGGTACTTAATGAAGAGATAGGTCTATAATTTATTGTATTGTGTGGATCCCCGTTCTTAAATAGTGGAATTATTTTTAAAATGTTTAGCGCCTCCGGAAGAATTCCTCCGTAAATGATTTATTGATCAATTCAGCGAGTACAATGAGATTATCAAGCCCTAACAAAGTTAAAAATTTTAAATTAATTTGATCATAGCAAAAGCTAGTTTGGTTTTTCATATTTTTAATTACAAGTTGCAGCTCATTAACATCTATTGGCTGTATGAAAAGGATGTGGTCACGACCTTGTTATTAAACTGTATTAGTTGACATGGGTTAACATCAGTATGGATGTTCTTAATTATATTGTCCGCTACTGATATAAAATAGTTGTTAAATTCATCAGAGATTATGTTTTTATTGTCAGTCAGTGAATCATTCCCTTCAGTATAACATTGGCTAGGTGATTTTTGGACTGCCTCCTCCCGGTTAATTCATTTACAATTTTCCAAATTTCTTTAGTTGAATTGTCAGCAAACAAAATACGATTAGAATAATACATATTTTTCGCTAAAGTAACTGTTTTATTCAATAATGATTTATATTTTAAATAGTAGTCTCTAATGTATAACGATTTTGTAGGTGATACAGGTAGCGTTTATTTATACTAGAAATCATAATTCCCTGCGTAATCCAGCTATTTTTTTTAGCATAGTTTAATTTTGTTAGTGGAAAATAGAGATCGTGCAATATACTTAATTTCTCAATAAACAGATCAAAAATTAAAGAACCGCTGCATCTTTTTAACTTACGTGTGAAAATTGACGCCAATTTATATCCTGGTAGGTAAACCATTTTATTACTTTCTAGCCAATGCTCAGTTATACTTAAAATTTCTGGCGAGCCTATTTCACCTAAAAACAACATTAAATCATCTAGTTTATTTCTAATACTCTGTATATTTATAAGATACAAATTTACCAAAATGTTACAACTAATTGATGCAGGCGAGACTGCTCTTTTTCTGCGCCCCTCATATTATGAGGTAACAGAAGAGATCCCACTAGAACTGAGGTTCCGGTGTTTAGAAACTCGTGCAGGTTGAATTCTTATATTAGCATTACCATTGTTGACCATTGCTTCCAGTGCCTTATCGATTAAATTAATTTCTTGACTAGTATATTTGTTGTTGTCCAATATTAATTTGTTGAATCGTAGGTGAGCTTTCATTCCCAGTTTTTTTGCTTTAGCCAGATAAGGTTTTAATAAAGCTCTTTGATTTAGGACTAGTTTAGAGTAATTTTCAGAAATATTAATACTTGTGCCCGCTAGCTTAAACGCGTTGGTTAGAACTAGTTCGCGGTGTTTAAAATTTATAAATTTAATCATAATTGGTCGAGTGGCGTTCTCCTTGTATATTCCAAGCCGACTATGGACTGGTTCAATATTTTGATCATCAACAGTTATATTCATTTTAGTACGTATAATTTCATTGACCTTATCTTCTGACTGCTTCCATGTCTCCTCCTTTAGATCAGGAATTCTGTAGAATACTAAGTTATTACGTCTACTTTGGTTTTCGTAATAATCGAGTAACTGATCTTGTTTAATTAATTTCTCCTTAATGTTCTGATTTTCAGCTTTTAATAATTGTAGTTCTTTTTTCATAGCTGATAGATCTGTATTAGTTTGTATTACAGTCTGCAAAATAATATTTATTTTATCATCTAAAGGGAATTTTGTGATATCAGTTGTTGACCTTGTTGAAGTTTAATTTAATAAATTTTCCATTTTATGCCTTAAAACACTGTTATTTCACTGTTATATTTATCTGCAACTATGTTACTGCTGAACTTATCTTTTATTATCACTATTTAGAGTAACTTATCACTTTCAGCTGCGCAAAATTTGAAGTTATTTGCTATTTAATTTAACTATAAAATTTGATTTTACACAGAGCGATTTTAATGCATGTATGTATGACAAACACCGATACGACAAGTACTAGATTTGGGGATCAAATTTTACAAAGAATCTTTGTAAATGGTTCTAAAATATATGGTCTAACATATTCGAATTCGGATATAGTAAACCTGTTTAGTCTTACTTTTTAAATTAAAGGTTAGAATTACGAGAGTAATATTAAAGTGACAATAAGTTCAAAATGCGTTTAGTCCCTTTAGAGCAACATGAACGTTCTGATAATATATTTTTTTTAAAATAATACCTAAATGAATTTTATTTAGACTCACAATTGTCTCTTATTCTTATTCATTTTGTGCTAAATTTTTAATAGTTTTAGAAAATTTTCCCAATATTTGAGGTTAGAAACGAGATTTTGAAAAATGGTTTTCACTGGCCTATTTGGATGTTATTTGGCTACTTTATCATAAAAATAATCATATCATTCCATTTGATTGTTTTGATTTTTTTTTTAATTTGGTCATGGTGTCAAAAACTAGCCCGCTGTGGAGAAGGATTCAACTAAATTAACTATATTTTAGTTGATTCTTATTGTTTAAGGAATGCTCTTTTTAACGATACCAAATTTGTCAAACCGTTAAGAAGTTAAAGCAGGTTATTGCAAAAACAATTGAACACCCATCTTTGTTTTTGAAATAAGTGAACTTTTGTTTTTACGAAAATAATAGATAAACTGGTTCTCTTTACAAATGTAAAAAAATTGTTTAGTTTTTGTTCCTTGAAATTTTCAAAAATCGTTTTTTGCACAACAGAAAATGCTCTTTGGGGACGAGATACGCACAAACGTGACTTAAAAAATGTTTAAAATAAAAAAATTCATTAAGGTGCAAGATTTAAAAGTCTTTGGCCTACTTTTAATTCAGAGCAAGTTGATATTGAAATCCTAAATTTTCCTACATTAAATATTCTAAATAAATTACCGAAATGTTTATATCGGCTTCAAATTTGCTACACAGTTATTACATTCTTTTTGTTCAATTTGTTTAAGTTTTATTTTTGGATTCTCTCAAACAATTCAATTAAAAAATAAAAACCTAAAAAAATTAAAGTAGTTTTGAACGTTTACTCAATTTTTATTTTGAACAACTTTTTTATTACATTTGTGCGTATCTCGTCTCCAAACAGCACTTTATACCGTTGTGCAAAAGACGTTTTTGAAAATTTCAAGTGACATCGTTGCTTTTCAAAACTAAAATTATGTTACAAATTAGTTTTCAACTAAGCAAGGTTGATCCCTAGAATTCGAACGTATTTTGTCTTTTTCAAGAGACGATCAAACAATCGGAGGACACACTGTATATTTGTCTATTTATTATTAATAATAATATATTTTCATGTTAACATACAAGGTATTTACACTCGTTTTTTATAGTGCTAGATCATGTTGATTGTATGCTTATAATTTAAGTATTCGTTATTACTGTAAAATGCGTTATTTATCAAATATTTTTTTTAATGTTGTTTTAAACTCTCTTAAATCTAATTGTTTAATATAAGGTGGTAATACGTTATAACATTTTATACCAAAATAACTTGGACCTGTTTTTGATGTTTTTATTCTATGAAATAATGGACGAAAATCATTACACGCTCTAGTTTGGTGGTTGTGTAAATTACAATTATTACTATTTAGATGTTTTTTTGACATACAGTAAAGACTCTAATATAAATATGCATGGTAATGTGAGTATTTTGTATTGTATAAAATAGTGTTTACAGTCAGCTCTGTAGTGGCAATTTGCAATTATTCTTATTGCCCGTCTTTGTAATTTAAATATTCGAAGGCAACCCGCTGAGTGACCCCAAACTAATATATAGTATTTTTACAGTATAATTGTTAAATATTGTAGGCTTATATATAAAAACCGAGATGTAGAGAACGAAATGTCGGATTGAGTTGAAAAACATACCAAATGATAGGCAAATCGATTTAGAAGGTTATAAATATGGTTTCGCCACTTAAAATACACTCTAATTAGCTAATTAATTGATTTAAAAAACATTGGTAATTAAAAACCTTTCAAATTAACAAATTTTGCCCAAAAATTTTTTGGGGTTTATTCTAGTGATATTATATACTGGCATAATGAGAAATATGCAGTCCTTAAGATTGTACATGTTGCTTTTGTTTTTAAATTTCTAAGTGCGTAAATATTTTTTGTTAATTTCTTTGCTAAAACGTCTGTATGATGAAACCAGTTTAATTTGTTGTCCAAATACACTCCTAGAAATTTTACATTTACATCAAATGTATCTAAATTTAAGTCTCTTAGCGTAAATACTCTTTGTTTTCGTTTGTGTTAAGTTTAGCAATAGTTTATTGTTAGTGAACCATTCAAGAGAGTTTGACTGCGCCACGGTACTTTTTTCTTATTATGTTTGCTGTATGTTTTCCTTTCATTGTCAGTGTAGTGTCATCTGCAAATTGACTATATGTAGCTCGTCATCTACATAGTTTGGAAATGAGTTTACATTTATTACAAACAGCAAATGACCTAAAACACTTCCTTGTGGCAAACCGATTGTAATAGAAAGTTTTAAACTTACTATTTGATATCGGTTTTCTAGATATGGCTTACACGTTGATTACTTTCTAGTAATACAGGAAAAACTGAGCTAGTGGAATTTCGTCTTCTTCATCAAAATCTTTTTGCAGGATCTTTTCCGAAAATCCTGCTTTTGCAAAACATTTAGCAATTGTAATAGGCGAAACGTTTCTCCAGGCTACTGATATCTAAACTAAAGCGCTGGTTAAATTGATACTTTTTCCGTATCCTTAAAAGAACGTTTAGTATTTGTGCCTTTTAATTAAAAACCTCCTGTGGTCATCTTAAAGTTTTGGATTATTTCTAGATCAGTGGCTGGCAATGGGATGTGGTGTTTAGGGGTTAGAAAAACAATGTTCACATTTCCAAGGGTCACTTTGGGATGAAACGTGGCATTATCCAGAAGACTTTTTTATTTTCTTTTTTCATTTTTTCATCAAATTTTTAGCCAGGAAGTCATAATCTATACCGGCAAGTTTTTATTAGATACCCATTTTAAAGGGCAATTTGTTGATATGAGAACCCTTTGAAGCATCTTGAGTGTTTACTTTTCCAATGATTAACGGATTTTTCCTTATCACCTTCTATATTTGTACAAATAAAATTGTCAAACTTTGTTTTTCAATTTTTTTACCACTACATTTATGGTTTTTTAAAGGGAACGTTGTGTTTGGCATCGCAAGGTAAAATCCGGTATCGTCAGCATTGTACACATTTTTGGGTGAATACTTCTTCAATATTACTGACAGCTTTGCTTTTCAAGCTTCAACAGTGTCCAAGTTAATATCAACTGACTCCCCGCAAATTGTTTTAAAGGTTATGTTTGTCAAGCGACCCATTTGAAGCTTTAAATCCGCCATTTTTAAATTTTCCGCAACATCCAATGCTTTCTCTTTTATTAAAGATCAGATATAGGGATATTTTATTCCTAGCTTTACAAAACCAATTGTAAACTACTCGGTCAATTTCTAAACTTTCAGTTCTAGAAAATTTTCTCTTCTGCTTTCTATTGGAACCTTCTTCAAATACATTTTTAAATCACATTTGTTTTTTAAAATATCGTTAACTTGTGTTCTTCCAACACTAAATTATTCAGCCAACTTTTTAGCACTGGTATTGAACTTTTACTTTCCACAATTATATTAATTTTTTCTTTAAGAGACAAACGTTTTCTTTTTTAACGACGTTGTAATTTTTCTGTACGTCTATACTACAGTGTGTCCAAATTCGATGCTCACCATTGGTATTTTGGAAACGGTAAGAGTTACAGGGTCGGTTAAATGGAACAATATGGAGGTATTTATCTTACCTCTTCAGACCTTCTCTTGTTTTTCCAAAGAAATGCGTTGCCTACTAGATATTGCAAAAAGTGAAAATCGGCATTTTCTTTAAACTTGCGTAGAATCCACACTATTTATCCTATCAAAAATATGTAAATATAAAAGTTGTAGACATTTAGATATTGAATAATATGCGTCATTAAAATATTTTTTGCTTGCATCAGTAGCGAAATATGACCCAAAGTTGCATTTTTTTAAATGGAAATGATAATTTATTTTTATACAGTTGAATTACTTGATTTTTTCCTTTTCAACGATATAAGGTTCGAGCTATTTATCTTGTGTACTTTAGAAGATATAAAGAAAAATCGTTTTTGAGATCTGTAGATGTATTTTAAAGCACATCACACTATCCATGATTGCAAATTTTAAGAAACAAACAACTGCACATCAAATCTGTCAATAATATTGTTACAGTAGTATCGTGTCAGAACTTGTAGTTGTTGTAGTAAGCTATTCATATTCAAAATTGATGATGCAGTTTTCAAACCATGAAAAAACGGACATGTTTGTTGTCTACATAAGATGCCATCGTAATTCAACTGCGGCAGCAAATGAATATCACAACTTATACCCCGAAAGAAGGCAACCTCACAGAACTTTGTTTTCCCGACTCGAGCAAAATCTTCGACAAGGTGGATCCTTCACCGCCATTCGTCCTACAACCTATCAAAAAGACAATGAGGATGCTGAAATAGCTGTTCTAGCCGCTGTTAATGTTGAGCCTTCCGTTTCAGTAAGAAAAATTTCGAATGACAGTGGTATGGCAAGAAGTTCAGTACATTATGTTTTAAAAAGAAGAAATTTCATCCTTATAAGCCAATGATATGCCATCATATCAAAGAGAATGATTATGCTCGAAGAGTTACATTTTGTAGATGGTACCTGGATGAAGTTACAAACGATAATTCTTTTTCTAAAAAATTCTTTGGAGCGATGAAAGTAGATTCACAAACAACGGCATTTACAATCGGCATAATTATCATTATTGGAATAATGAAAATCCGAAAATAGTTCGAGAATCGCGTTTCCAAGAACGATTCGGATTTAACGTGTGGTGCGGTATTTTGGGAAATCGTTTGATAGGTCCATTTATTTATAATCAAACGCTTAATTCGACTAGATATCTTCAACTGCTGCAAGCCGAAGTCGAAGATGCATTGGACGAGCTACCTATTCAAGAAGAAAGAAGTATTTTGTTTCAGCAAGACGGCGCCCCGGCCCATAATTCCAGGATCGTCACTGAATATTTATCAGCAAGATTTGGAAACCGTTGGATTGGAACAAACGGTCCCATACGTTGGCCTGCGCGATCACCAGATTTGTCCATACTAGATTTTTTCCTGTGGGGACACATAAAAATTTAGTATACGTTGTCAATTATGAGAACGTTAATGATTTGCAGCAGAGCGTCATGCAGGCCTTTAATTCAGTTAGCGTCCGTCAATTAATGAATTGCCGAATAAATATTGAAAAACGCTATACAAAATGTTTAGGTCAATGGCCGCACTATTGAGAATCTTTTTATAGGAAAACTCATTCGTTTTACGATGTTATCCACCCGTTACGTTTTGTTATTATTGCTTACAACTTGGTAACATTATAAATCTGCCTCAAAAATGATTTTTCTTTATATCTTCTAAAGTACACAAGATAAATAGTTCGAACCTTATATCGTTGAAAAGGAAAAAAATCCAAGTAATTCAACTGTATAAAAATAAATTATCATTTCCATTTAAAAAAATGCAACTTTGGGTCATATTTCGCTACTGATGCAAGCAAAAAATATTTTAATGACGCATATTATTCAATATTTAAATGTCTACAACTTTTATATTTACATATTTTTGATAGGATAAATAGTGTGGATTCTACGCAAGTTTAAAGAAAATGCCGATTTTCACTTTTTGCAATATCTAGTAGGCAACGCATTTCTTTGGAAAAACAAGAGAAGGTCTGAAGAGGTAAGATAAATACCTCCATATTGTTCCATTTAACCGACCCTGTAACTCTTACCGTTTCCAAAATACCAATGGTGAGCATCGAATTTTGGACACACTGTATAACAGCACTGTTGAACATACTAACTCAAACTATGTACGCAAAATACAATTTTTGGGTTTTGGGATTAATGAGCCTTTTAATTGCACTTTCTTTGTAATGACTGTGTATCGTAAATTGAACAAATTCTTTAAATCCGTTCTTAAATTCCGGTAATTATTTAAACCTCACACAATGAAACAATTATATATTATGCATAACTTGAACGCTAAGCTGTTGTCTACTAGTGACCTTACTTAAGAACGGCCGGAAATAATAGGTAGAATAGGTAGAAAGTTTACAATTAAGTGGTCGTGGCCGTTATCGAGAGGTGGTCGCTGTTAGGAGGGTAATTAATATGGATATTTCCGTACAATTGGTTTTGACTTGGAAAACTTGGCCGGTTTTAGAGGTGGCCGCTTTTAAGAGTGTGGCCAAAAATAGGGTTTTTATTGTATTAACAAATAAGACCAGTATGGGTAAAATTTGTAAAATATTGTTAGAAGAAAAAGTTGCTTTGCACAATAAACAATAAAACAATACAAATAAAACAATAAAACTAACAAAGATAGAAGCAACAGACAAATTTATACACAATTCCAACAATGTTAACAAAACTATCTAGAATATTATAAACAAACACTCTAATTGCAAACAAAAAGATTTTTGTAATAAAAGGGAAATTTTCAGCAGATGATTTCTATAATTACTTTGCTAATGTGGGACATAGTATTACTAAATGACTTCCAAAAGTTAATGCTAACTACCTCCAATCATGACAA
Source organism: Abscondita cerata (assembly GCA_030710515.1). Taxonomy (NCBI): domain Eukaryota; kingdom Metazoa; phylum Arthropoda; class Insecta; order Coleoptera; family Lampyridae; genus Abscondita; species Abscondita cerata. The sequence continues at coordinate 15,138 of JALBCR010003995.1, read as the reverse complement.
ATTTAATTCCCCGTTAATACTTGTTTTACATTTAAACCAGTAACTTTTATTCAAGTTTTCGACATCTTATTATCTATGAAATTGAGCAAATCCAAAAGATGTGTTGGATCTCTCTCATATATAATAAAAATTAATACTTCAAATCTTGTATATCCATTAACAAAATTAATTAACATTTGTATTGATCAATCCGTTTTCCCAGACCAGCTAAACATTGCATCAATATTGCCAATATTTAAGAAAGGTGATATAAATGACTTATTAAATTATAGAACAATTTCTGTTCTATCAAGCTTCTCTAGAGTGTTTGAGAAAGTTCCTGCAATACAAATTGCAAATTATTTTGAATCTAATCATTTATTTAACGATAATAAATACAGATTTAGAAAAATATAATAACACCGTGGACGTCAATAATCGATTTTGCAATGAATTTATTAGATGATTTTGAAAAAAAAAACCACTTACTATCCTTACTTTTTGATCTATCAAAGGCCTTTGATTGTGTTTGCCGTAGAACGTTACATATAAATTAGAAACATAAATTTCCACAAAAAGCATTAATTTAATATCGTTTCTCCCATTACAATTTCTAAATGTTTTGCAAAAAGCAGGATTTCGGAAAAGATCCTGCAAGAAGATTTGATGAAGAAGACAAAATTCCACTAACTCAGTTTCTTTTTATATTACTAGAAAGTAATCAACGTGTAAGCCTTGAAAATGATGCATCTATTGATTGTGATATTTTGACCGAAATCCCCAATTTACGTATTCAAGATATAATCAGTGAATTAGACTATAGTGAAGGTTGTGATTCGAACAATAAAAGTGGTGCAGAAGAATTCGAAGTTTTACCGTCAAACATTAAAGATATGGGTGAAGTGTGTGAAAACTAAGAGATGTGCGAAGCTTTTTATTTTCTTATGATAAGAGTGAGCTAGCGGTAGAAGTACTTCAAATTTTATCATAATGTGAATCTTCTGTTTTACAAACTAAACTTAAAATGTAAAACAAACCTCAATACAAAAATATTTCACAAAAATGTAATTTAATGGTATGAATATGTATGTAATTAATTATTGTAATAGGTATAACGAGCAATTAGGAAATAGGTACATATTATCTAATGTATGTATTATGTATTCAATATGTATAACTCTTCCATTATTATATCGTCTAATTATTTAATATTGGATTAGCACATTTATAGCTATTTTTTAATGCAGATATATATTACGATATAGCGAACGGTATTATGTTCCATACTTAAAAGATTTTAATAAACAACGCATAGAAATACATTTTTCCTCCCAATAACGGCCACCTCCCTATACCTGTTAGTTTTGCAGCAAATTTTAGTGACCGCTATTTGGAGGTTTTACTGTAATTATTTGAAAGTATAGTTAATGATTTATATGGAATAGAATATCGACACTCTTGAAACAAACTTTCCGCGCGTGAGGAGTATTCCAATACTACAATTCCGTATAGTGTTTCCCGTGCTAAATACTTTTGACTTACTGTTTTTCATTTTTATTGGTTTTGTTTAGGGTATTTTATCGTTGTTTTTTTAGAAATATGATAGATAATGCTATAGGTTGTCCGTACGTTTGTTTAAAAAATGTGTTGGAAATTTTTTTTAGTATTTCTCTTTTAATTCAAACGTTTTTCTATCCTAAACAATTTTTAATGTTTGATATATGCAAAGTTTTGTACTAGTCCCATGGTAAAAACCTACGAACCGGATATTTTTATGAATGTGCCCCTGGGAGGTAGGCAACCTTATTTGACTGATCCCAAACACACCTGTACATCGTGATCAACGATCCACAATGTAAAAATGTGTACACGTGCAAAATTCCAGTAGGGTAGGACAAAAAATGTCGCCGTCGTAGCACTTTTTTTAAATCTGCACCTGGGAGGTAGGCAATTGCGTATAGCGGGCCCTCAGTGGCGCGCCATCCATAAGGGCGAACTCGGGCCGCGCCCGACGGCGCAACGCTGCAAAGGGCGCCGAAAGCCGAAGGCGATTTTGACATTATCGACGGCCTAAGATTATAACATATTTTTTACTTTTTTAGTATAAAGTAAATATTCTATGTAAAGTGCTGCAACTGCTTTCCTATGACATCACATCATTTAAATATTTCCATTATTATTGTTTGTTTATTATTTATAGCTCGATGCCATCTACTTTAATATCGGTTTCTCGGTCAAAGCAATAGGTTTATTTTACGTTAAAAACACTCCTTGCTTTGTTTTGTATATTCCTTTATCAACGTGTGTATTAAATTTCAACAAGCACTAAAAGACATGGACATCTTACCTTGCATGTTACAATTACAAGAGACTTTTGTGTTATTAAAACATTCAACATTTCTTTCTTCATATCTAGCAAAATTTATCGAACTAATTAATGTGGCGACCGGCAACTAAACAAATTTCATCTGGCATTACTGTATACGCAGCTAGATTCAATTAGCGCCAAACGATTCTTTTCCTGTCAATTCTAAATGTTTGCAAGTTGCAGATCTGCTTGTTCAAACTTGCATCTTGCATGCTTACTGTTACTGCTTTCATTCTTATACGATTATTACCTTCAACCTCCATTCATTGATAGTCGTTTCTTGAAAAACGAATTAAATTAGAATAAAGCAAATTAATATTGTGATAGTGATTATTTTTAAGTTGTTGTGATAATAAGGTAAGCTAATTTTATATATTGTTTTTAATTTTATTTTATAAATAATTTAAATTTGTTTTGGTTTTAAAATTCATTGGTTCTTACTTCTTAGTATACATTAAAAAACTTTGTAACATTATCAGAATAAATAATCAAAATTAACAAAAAAATCTGAAACGCTTTGTTAGCTTTGTATTTTTTGTATAATTCTAATTAATTTCAATTTATTCTGTATTTTATTTATTCAGACTGTTTGAATGTATTATTTATTTCAGAAGATGTCTGAAGAAGAAAAAAAAACTATCTGGCCATCAAAATCTTCTTAGAAAAAGAAAGCGCGAAGAAGATTTGAAGAATAATTATGAAAAATTACCCATTTCTTTGGAATAAGCAATAAAGATTTGCAGTCATCAGCTGTACCCACTGTAATTGGTAGTATACATCAGGCGGAGGATTCACTTCCATCAACAAGTAGAGACGAAATTTCTACCGACATCAATGTCCATATTGATATTACAACTACGTCGACTACTGATCCAACAGCAACAGCTGAAATTGGACAAAAATGAGTATAGTTGTACACCTATTCCTAACGATCCCAGTTTATGGCCAAATGTATTTTCTTCATCTCAAATTCAAAGCTTAGTAGAAAACGGACTTTGTCTTTACCGAAACGAATGTAATGATTATCCTAAAGACAAATCTGGTAGAAAATTTTCTTCCAGACATTTTATACGTATTTTACCAAATTCAGAAAATATTAAACGAATTGGCTTTTATATTCAAAATCAAAAAACTCTGTATTTTGTTTCTGTTGCAAAATATTTAACATGGAAAATTTATTTAAAATTACAAAATTAAGTAATAAAAACGGTTTTAGTGATTGGAAACATATAGGCGAACATTTAAATCTTCATGAAAAAAGCAAGTTACATTTTGGAAATTTTAAAAAATGGTCTGATTTACTGAATCGTTTAAAATATAACACAACAATTCATTTTGCTTCTCAAAATGTATTGAATTTGGAAACTAAATATTGGAACGCGGTTTTGAAGGATTTTTACACTATCCAATTTTTGTCTCAACAAAACTTAGCATTCCGCGGTAGTAATAATAAATTATTCGAAAAAGTAACGGAAACTTTCTAAAATGCATAGAAATGATAGCTAAATTTGATCCCGTGATGGCTGAGCATACTAAAGAGTGCAAATGCACGACAACTTAAAAATGCCCCATTACCTCGGAGATAAAATCCAAAATGAAATAATCAATTTAATAGGAAATAATCTTAAAACGCATATTTTAAATAATGTTAGGCAATCAAAATATTTTTCTATTATATTAGATTGCACCCCGATAGTAGTCACCAGAGCAAATTTCGGTTTGCATTCGATTTGTGAATTTAAATACAACTCAAAATGAATTTTGTGTTCAGGAACATTTTTAACTTTCTGTCCAATAACAGATACAGCAGGAGAAGGGTTAACAACTTTTTATTAACAACACTAGAACAAAATGGTTTAAGTATTAACGACTTACGCGGACAAGGTTACGACAATGGGGCAAACATGCGAGGAAAACATAATGGTTTGCAAAAAGATTCTTAATACAAATTCAAGAGCATTTTTTGTCCCTTGTTGTAACCATAGTTTAAATTTAGTTGTGAAAGATGCTGTAAAATGTAATATATTGTGTCAACAAATTTTTTTCTCTGCCTCAATTAATCGATGGTCAGTTCTAAAAACACATATCGAATTTAACCGTGAAACCTCTATCAGATACTAGATGGTCTAGTAGAATTGACGCTATAACACCTTTACGATATCAACTTGGAGAAATATATGATGCTCTGTTTGAAATAGCTAGCGGGTGTAATAATTTATTCGATAACAGTGCAAAAACGTATCCCACTGGTTTTAGGTAAAAAATAATACAATTTGGGTTTATTTGCACATTAGTTTTGTGGTACAATATTTTAAGTAAAGTAAATATTACAAACAAAATGTTACAATGCAAAAATTTCAATATTTCTGAGGCATGCACGAGTTTGAAAATACTAAATGATTTTTAAAAACTATAGATCAGATAAAGGTTTCTCTGATTTACTTGTTGATGCTAAGGAAATCGCTTCTTTATTAGATGTTGAAGCAAAATTTGAAAATAGTGGTTCTTTAAGAGCAAGAAAAATAAAATGCAGTTCAGTTATGAACATGACGACGAAACAATTGCGAGCGAAGAACTAAAATTTAAAGTTAACTGCTTTAATAATGTATTAGATGTAACCATACAATCCATTCAAGAAAGATTTCAATTATTATCAAATTATTCAAATAATTTTCATTTTTGTACAACATTTCAAAATTTTCTCAATACAAACAAAGTGAGCAGTTAAACTTATGCACCGAATTATTACAAGAGTTAGAGTATTTACAAAATGTTTACCCGGAGATTACTCATCTCAAATCAGACATTAAATTATATCAGTAAAAATAATTTAAATCAAGCATTTCCAAACACTACTATAGCACTGCGCATTTTGTTAACTATAGCCTGTTTCTGTAGCTACTGCCGAAAGATCTTTTCAAAACTGAAACTCATTAAAAACTATCTAAGATTATCAATGTCTCAAGAACGTCTTCAAAATTTGGCTATTATTTCTATTGAATCAGATTTATTAAATATCCTAGATATGCAAGAGTTAATAAGGCAATTTTCTAGAAAAAAGGCGCGCAAAGTTGTTCTTGATAATTAATTTTTTTTTATCAATATCTGTGTATTATATTTTAGTGTGTTATTTACCTGAATTTTTATAATTATTATTATTAGTGCAATTTAAAGTAATATGTATCTGTTCGTTCAATAAAAATGTTTCTTGAAATGTCCAGTGTTTATTTCTTAGTAATAAAATCTGCATGCAATTTACTCAATATTCACAGCTTTTCTGCAAAATTTTTAAAAACAAAATTCTTTTGAATTGTGAAACACTTTGATGGATAGGGGGCAGGGCGCATAAGAGTGACTTGCCCCAGGGCGCCAGAAAGGCTTGGCGTGCCACTGGGGCCCCTACAGAGGTACCAGGGTGCCTCCCAATCGAATGTATGAGTACCTACAACATTTGTGCCAAACGGCATTTCTGTATCACAAAATGCAAGGTTGGAACGCTTACATCTCGGACTAATAGTCGGGTCTAAATTTTCAATGTTTTAAGTCATTCTGAGATAGAATACAAAGTACAAAATGTAAGGTATTAACGAGAGAAAAAGTGAACATATCTTTGAAAGAGGTTGACGATAAAATATACTTTATTCTCTCCATATTCGAGAATTGTGAAACAGGATAGGTACTTATTTATTACGCTTTAGAATACAAAACACATTCTAGGCGTGTGTTTTCGGCGACACCCAGATAGTGAAGCTTTTAATGTGTTGGAATTATATGGCAAATAATTGTCCACTATATGTGCCACATGAGTACTTTTTCGTTGCTTATTGAAATAAAAAAAATGCTTTGTACAGTGAGTAGGAATACATTCCTTACTTCAGAAGAAGTTTCGAGATTCTTTTTGCTGATACCGAGACGGAATTATTCACTTTGAAAAAGCTGGGAGTTTGGCGATTGTTTTCTGTAGCTGAAAACTACATTGAGGATTCCTTTAATAAGAAAAAGAAAGTGTCAAAATTAATTTTGAGAAAAAAAGATGCTGGCTTATCAACGAACAATTCAGTTTCTTCTTGCCTTTGCGGCAGTTATATCTTGTATAGCTTCCGAATCACTTATTGTCACAGTCAGCAAAAAGAAGAAAAGTGGTTTTGCATTTAGTGGCAATAACTACAAATTTGCAAAAAAACGTCATTTCCATTTTCATGTATCAAAATAGATATATCATAGAGTTGATGTTGTAAATGCTAGTATAAACTTCTGGTTGGCAATTAATTGCTTGTTGAGGTGTGTGTAACCAAAATCCTAAGAATTCTACACCTCTTATTTATTCAAGCTAAATGCCAACTGTACAATTTTTTTTTCATTTCTAAGCTACTGTCTAACCCCTCCATTCGGGGGATGTTTTCTTACTTTAACGAGCGATGGACAGATATCGCTTCTGTGCTCATGCATAGCGTATTAACACAGAATATTCTGTATAAAAAATTACTAATAAAAAAAAAGCCCTGTAAAGTAGTAACTTTAGCGTACTACTGCCCTAAACATACATTTTGCGGATTGTCTTCTGTAAAATAATAGTCATTTTAGAGAAAAAATTAATGCAAAAAAACTATTTTGAGTTTAATATATGTCCAGAATTATTTAAGCGTGTTTTTCTGTCTTAAATGAAAATATTGTATAGCAGCGAATAAATTGTATATTTTAAGAAAATTATCATATAGAGTACAAATATTCATTAGAAATAAAGCAACATTAAAAGAAAATAAAATGTCTTCTAAAAATCTTTACTTTACAGAACGATTAATTTCTAAAGTGGAATCACATTAGGTAGATTTATTTCTGTTATAATAGTACTGGTGAAATCGCAGACGCGTTAATGCTAAAATACAATTAGCCGAATTCTCGTGTGTTTTTCAACTGCTTCACTCTTACTTTTGCAAGCGATTTGTTTAGTTACAGAAATAAATACAAACTTTATTTATATTATTGTATTTATATGTAACGACAGTTGCTGCAGTTGCAATAAAAAGTAGAACAGTGCATGGTTGTTGCGTATATTGTGTGCGATTTTTTAAAATAATGGATAGTGAACAATTTCGAGAATTTGGAAAAGCTATGGTTGATTACATAGCTGATTATTTGGAAAATATACGAGATCGGTACGTATTTTGGGATTATATTATTTATAATCAATCAATGAATTATCACAATTTCATCACTTACTAAAATACTATACTAGCATAAAAACAACATTCATTACGCAATTTAAAAGAAAGTGGTCCTACATCCGTATTGATGATCTTAAGTGAAAATTTATTAGCTAATCATAGTTAATCAAATTCAATTTGCATGTTTTTCAGGCAAGTGTTACCGTCGGTAAATCCCGGTTATTTACAAACAATGATACCAAATGAAGCCCCAAAATCTGGTGAAAATTGGAAAGAGATTATGCAAGATGTAGAAAAGATTGTAATGCCAGGAATAACTCATTGGCACTCGCCGAATTTTCACGCTTATTGTCCAACCGCAAATTCTTATCCCGGAATTGTTGGCGAAATGTTGAGTGCAGGAATTGGATGTGTCGGCTTTAGTTGGGTAAGAATTTATTTGATGTAATACGAAATTTCACTTTAATCATGCCGTAAAAATCTCACTTTCTTAAGGTCGAAACCTTCATTTGCAGGTGTCAAGTCCAGCATGCACCGAATTGGAGGTTGCAATGATGAATTGGTTAGGAAAATTGTTGGGTTTGCCTGAAGAATTTCTTAATTGCTCGAATGGGCCTGGTGGTGGAATCATTCAAGTAAGAGCATTGCATTCGACATTTGAAATCGAAATGGTTGCATTTCTTTAGTTAAACAAATGTTTGAATTAGTTTTAAATTTATGCGAAAAGGGTACGTAATAGCGTCTTGAATAGACCAGTGCTTTTTTATTTTACATTCTCGTAATTAACTTAAACATCACTAGTCCATTATCTTCTGGAAAATGAATTAGGCAAATTAAGAAAAGTATTGACGTATATTAACATTGTTTATACAAACAAAATTATTTACCGGATGTTTAAACAATGGAGCAAAATATTTCAAACTTCACGAACTCATAAAAATAATTGCATTAAAAAATAGTTATAAACATTTGCATTAATTTTGGAACAAGGTGGTAGTAGTTTTAAATTTTGAAAGGGATGCATTATGTATCAAATAAGCGGAATATATATGTTTCAATGAGAATTTTAAGTATATTTTTACATTATCTTGCTTTCTTCCTTATTACTTCTATTCACAATAACCATGTGACAAAATCTCTGACAGATTATTTAGAAGTGCATTTCAATTACACAGATTTCTTTAAGCCATTTGACAGACTTCAAAAGATAAAAAAAATCTTATAGAATAAGGCATTTTAATGCGGTGTCAGATAGCTGTCAAAGACCTTTAAAAATGGCTACTGCAGGGCAAACTTACATATAATTAGATGGGTTTTATCATTGAGTTATAGGATTTTAATATAGTTTATACATTTAATTGATTTGTAATTTACCATAATGCCAGCATTTTGTTGTGTAGTGAACTGTGGCAGTAGAAGAAATCGTGACAGTGTTAAGTTTCTTAGAATCCCTGTTATTTGTAATTTTAAATATAAAATGAGTTAAAATACTCTTTTTAAGGGATTCTATAACTAACTTAACTAACACAGCCACTAAAAGTACAAAAATCAACAGTAATTACACACCTAGAATAAAAACAAAGGTTTGTTTGCCCCACAGAAACCATTTTGTCATAAGCGATGAAATGCCTTATATGATCATATCCTAGGTCGATTTCAAGGCTTAAACGATAAAAAATTCGAAGTAAAAAAAACGTTGAAGGTGTTTAGAAACTTTGAATCAAGCTTAGCTATTAAGTTGATACAAAACTTTGATTCTCAAAATTTGTACAAGTGTAGCTGAATAAAACTAAACCAATTTTGTTTATAAAATTAATGAAAAAAAAAAAAAAACAACGGTAATTACATAAAAAAAACTCTAAGATTAATTCTTTTGAAAAATCGCTACTTTAATTTTAGTTAGATTGTACTCAAACTTTGGAAAACCTTATTCCTTAAGACTTATTTTTGTATAAACAATACTGAGCCAAATAGATTACCCGGGTACGCACACTAATAATTTCTTAGACACAAGCGGAAACTACTAACTAATAGGCATGCGTGAAATACGCCTGAAGATCGTGGTGAAATACGCTAAAAAGTATTAACGAAGACGAAGAAAAAATCATTGAAGCACAATTGAATGACAAACAATAACTTTTACACAAGAAACTAAAAAGAAAAAGAATCAAAACGCGATGACAAGAGAAAAAAGTATGTTCTCTAATTCATAAAACAGCATTAGACCACGTCGGCCATTGTAAAGCATTGATGCTAGTAATTTCAATTTTTATTAAAACAAACAAAATACTTACCAAATAATATAGAAGAACATTTTAACTTTCAGAAAATATCATGAAAAATTTTACTGGATAGAAAAAAACTGACAAGATTCAGAAAAACTGAATAACATGTATTTAAAAGTGAACATACCTAATACATTAAAATGAGAAGCCTTCCTAAAATTTTTGTAGTGATATTTCTTTTGAGCTGTTCTGTAATTTGTAGCACTTTTTTTATGTCTCTGTGTTTATTTCTTTGTCTTTTTCTAGATACCTTTGTTCACTGTATCTAGGTACATTCTCTTTATCCGTTCTGCCATAAAGACGGTTATAAATTATAATTTCATATAATTTTCAAAAATAACTTTACCATGAAACATTTAAGAAATATTTTTGTCAATATTTTATTAAAATCCTTTAACTTTTGTATATGAGCTTTAGATTTTACTGTGTTATGCATTACCTTGAATTCTTGTTTCTTATAATTTCATTTTATAAAAGTATAAATAACGTTGCCCTCAGCGTTCTCCCTACTTTTTCTTCCTCATTTTAAGTTCTTTATTGTAGCTTATGACTTTATTTCGAGTGTTAGCTCTCATATGCAAGTTTATCTACATGTTTCACGATGAGGACAAAACAATACTCTCGACATTTTATTATTTATTTATTTATTCGTTTGGTACATTTTAAATATTGTAATGTGATGTAAGTGTTATGTATGGTGACCCAAAAGATCAGTATAAACCTATATAGTGTGGTGACGAAACTGTGTGCAATTGTGGATTGATTCGTATTGGCAAAGCATTTGCTCCAAGGTTTAGGAAGACCACTAAAACCTAATAATGCCAACCTTTACCCATCTTAGTATTTATATGTAATAATATTAATTAAGTGTGTAAACATTATAGAAGGTAAATAAGAACATAAAATATAACAGCACAGCCATTTGGAAACTCTCCTTTAAACTTTGTTAATTGACAATCCTCTACAATATGTGTAACGGTTTTTGGTTCGTTTCCACAATCACAATTTGGATTAGAAATCGCAGCCCATTTAAACAACGTAAAGTTGCATTTTAAATGGCCTGTTGTTATGCGATTTACTTATGACCAAATTTTTCTTTTTTGATCAAATCCCGGGACTTCTATTGTTGGAGCATCAATGAGATGTTTATTGAAAACATCTATTCCAGACCATAATTTTGAACTCTCTCTCTTCAACTTCAGAAAAAGCCGTTTTAAGTAGTCTTGCAACCATATAGAACTTCGAGATTTAAGTCTTTTGGTAGGAGGGTTCTCAATGTCATTTCCAAATTGGTAAGTTTTTGTTGAGTTGGCATTTATCCCATTTTTGTTTTAACGCAGCCTTTTGTCAAATGTTCGATGGAGTAGATTTAGTAGTAAATTTAATGGTTCCACTAATTATACACATAGTGCAATTCAACTGGGCATCAATTTTTTGTGTATGATAACTATTCAACCAGACAGGACCACAATATTCTGCTGTAAAATAAACTACTGCCAATGCAGCTGTACGAAGTGCCTTTGCATCTGCTCCTCAAGCTGTTCCAACCAATTTTTGAATGACATTAAGGACTGAGGACGAAAAAACATTAAGATTGAAAAACTTGCATAACTTTTTATACCATATAATTTTTTTACAAAATTTTGATATAGTAGGCTTTGAAATAGTTGTCAGAATATGTCGTCAAATTTTATTTTTATTTGAGTCAAATTGTGTTCACAATGGCAAAGTAGTGGAAGTACATAGATTAATCATTAAAAAATTTGTTGAGAATCCACAATGGTCAGTCGTTCGCATTGCAAAGGAGGCAAAAGTTTGCAGGCAAGTGGCAGCAAAAGTCATCAAGCGGTACAAGGAAGACTTTACCATAACACGGAAACCAGGAAGTGAACGACTAGAGGGTTTTCATTCACCAAAAAAGGTGCAAAAGGCAATATCTGCGATGGTTAAGAATCCGCTGATATCAAACCGGAAATTAGCTGCAAAAGTCGACTTGTCGGAAAAGACAATTCGAAAAATAAAAAAAAAAGAGTGGATTTAAGTCCTACAAAGTTCAAACAACTCCAGATCGTAATGCGGAGAAAAACATTGAAGCCAAGAAACGAGCCAGAAGTTGAGAGCAGATTTTTTCCAAAAACGTCAATGTTGCTTGATGGACGATGAGACTTACGTCCTCGCCGATTTTTCTCAACTACCTGGTCAAGAATTTTATGTTTTCTGTGGACGAGGAAATGTTCTTAAAAACTAAAATAAAGTTTCCAAAAACATATCTCGTTTGGCAGGCGATTTGTAGCTGCGGTGAAAGAAGCCAATCTTTCATAACAAATGGAACAATTAACTCCGATATTTACACGAAGGAGTGTCTCCAAAAAGATTACGGCCTTTTCTGAGTAAACATAAGGTATCCACATTTTTTTGACGGATTTAGCTTCGTGCCATTACAGTAAGCAGACAAAAAAAATGGTACGAAGAAGAATCATGTCGATTTTGTACCCAGGAGGCTAACCCATCAAATTGCCCTGAGCTTCGCCCAATCGAGCGGTACTGGGCTTTAGTGAAAAGAAGCTTGAAGCAGACAAAAGGCTACAAAATCGATTAAAAGTTTTAAAAAATTTTGGACCGTAGCGACCAAGAAAGTGTCGAGCACCACCATAAAAGCCATGATGGAGACCATTCCCGACAAACTCAAAATTTTTTATTACGATAAGTCTGATTGATTTTTTGTTTTTTTCTTAATTTTTATATAATAAATAACCTATCCAAAACTAAATTTTTTTGAAAATTTATTTAGCTGTTTAAAAATTATGCAAGTTTTTCAATGTTAATGTTTTTGCCCTCAGTCCTTATTTCTTGTTTTTCTTTTTGTTTAACTTTTTTTAAACGATCTTTGTAAATTAGAAACGTATTTGAAATAATTCGCAGATAAACTGTGTTAAAATTAAGATTTAACTTTGTATTATTAAAGATAACATTAAGTTTTCTACTTTTTCTTTATTACTTAAATGAAAACAAGAAACTTCTGTGTTTTAAAGATTGGGGCATAGTCGCCATTTTGTAAAATAATTTTCCATAATAGCCAAATCATCAAATAAAAAACTTCGAATGTTAAATGAAACTACCATATCATCGGCGTAGATGAATTTTCGACATTGTAAAGAAGGATCAGAAATAGATACATTAAAAAGAAGTGCAACAAAAATTCTAAACTTAAGGAATAATAAGAATAATTTCTCAGATTTTTCAGAAATTCTGGATGTATTCCATCAAACCCACCAGCTTTCTTTAATTTTGTCTTTTTTAATGCTTGTTTTAGGTCTTCATTGAAAATTGCAGAAGATGCCGAAATATCATTAAAACTTCTACCCACTTTTTCTTTTTACTATTCATATTCTCTTCAAACTTTGTCAAGTTTAGGAACTCTTATAAGTACAAAATTATCCCGCGCAATCCAAAATCATAAAAAATATAATAACTGGATAAGGTTAATGATTTCTTGGTTTTTCATCAACCTGATGAAATTGTTTTTAACTATTCCTGGCATATTAAAAAACACATTAACTAATGTATAAAGAGATATTTGAATTAAATCATTAGTAAAAAATAAAATCGTGTAAATTAAATGAAACTTTTGTTATTAAACGATTTTTGTTAACAACGAGGCCGGGGAATGAACCATCATGGAATACTTAAACTAAATCCAAAAATTAAGTTCATCTCTAGTAGTATCTGTTTTCAATTGCAACTTTTAACACTGTCATAGACAAGGTATTGTATGACGAGATTGAATGACAGTGCAGTAAAAGAATAGATACACGTATTCAGGAACTAAGGCAGTTGCGACATAATTTATAGAATTAGTTAAGACAATTGTGAAGTTGTTATAAGTTATAAATGATGAACAATAATGACGCAAAAAATCGTTCCTAAATGCGTGAGTAGGTACCTATATTTTCAAGAAAGAAGATACTTAGTAATGACATCCGTAAACACTATTGATTGTCCTAAATCTGTAAAAAGATAAAGATCAAGAAATATCTGACTGTTTGTTCTTAATAATTTATATAAACGTAAATAATGAGACAAGTCTCATCTATCTTGATTACAGAAGTAGGTTTTCAAATTTTCTGAAACACATACAAATATTTATTAATCTTTGAACTATTGCTAAGTATATGTTGCAATTTAAAAGAATAATTGTTTTTTGTAAGTTTTTAAATGCTTCTGTACCTACTAATAGTTACTTGTTTTTAGGGATCAGCTAGTGAATCAACATTAATAGCACTGTTAACCGCAAAAGAAAAGAAAGTTCGAGAAATTAAAAAAATCCATCCTCACTTAACCGAAGCATACATACAAGGAAAGCTAGTCGCGTACACATCAGATCAAGCAAATTCCTCAGTAGAAAAAGCGGGACTTTTGGGATCTATGCCAATGCGATTGTTGCAAGCAGACGAAAATGGAGTTTTAAACGGTGCAACGTTGGCGAAAGCGATACGAAAAGACAAAAAAGATGGGTTGATTCCATGTTACGCGGTAGGCACTCTTGGTACAACCGGCACATGCGCTTTCGACAATATTCAAGAAATAGGATTAGTTTGTCAGGACGAAAATATTTGGTTACACATAGACGCTGCCTATGCGGGTTCTGCTTTTGCGTGTCCAGAATATCGGCATCTGATGAAAGGAATTGAATACGCAGATTCTTTTGATTTTAATCCCCATAAATGGATGTTGGTTAATTCAGATTGCTCAGCCATGTGGGTGAAAGATGCAAGATATCTTGTTGAAGCATTTAACGTGGAAAGAATTTACCTCAAACATCAGCATGAAGGATTTGCACCAGACTATCGGCATTGGCAGATTTCGTTGGGACGACGATTTCGGGTCACTTTGAAAGTATGGTTCGTCCTTCGCAGTTACGGTGTTGTAGGCATTCAACAACACATACGTTTCCAAATTAATCTAGCAAATCATTTTAAAGAATTAGTCAAAAATGATACAAGATTCGAAATGGCTACCTCAAACATGGGCCTTGTTTGTTTCAGACTAAAAGGACCCGATGTACTTACTGAAACCTTATTAACCAAATTAACCGAGAGGAAAAATATTTATTTGATTCCTTGTTATTACCGTAACAAATACGTAATTAGATTTGTTGTGTGCAGTAGGTTTACAGAAATCAAAGACATCGAATACGGCTGGAATGAAATTTGTGAAGTTTCAAGGCAAATATTGAACAACGAATTGTACAAACAAAATTCAAATTTTGTGGAGATGTTGGAAAATCAAAGTTCTATCGGATATCTTCAGATATCGTCACAAAACGGCCGAAAAAGAAAAT
>JALBCR010003994.1:25000-37621 GCA_030710515.1 Abscondita cerata | reverse complement strand
AACTGTTTCGAAGTTTATGTGACTTTTCCAAAATGCAAGAAATTATTTAAGACTTAGATTTACTATCTTAGTGACTTTAAGGTCTTTTTTCTTCTTTTAACTTTGTATTGTTTATTTTTAAAGAAAAGGCATCTCCTAAGGTCGTTATCGTAAGAAATTTAGATTTGTCTAAAATACAGGCATGTCGTAAAACAAATTCATCTGAACAGTGTGTAAACCGAACTTTAATCATTATGACTCACTTCTTTTTCTGTCCGAGAAATAACAGAATTTAAATGCATGTAATGGATGAGCCAAATGGCAAAAACTCCAATAAGATATTGTTGAAAATGGTTTAATCCTCTAGAAACACGACAAAACCATTTTAAAATTCATGTGACCATTCGGAACCGCAATAAGTAATTTTAAAATCTAAATCCACTTTATTGGCGACTTTTAAGGTCAATTTTACACCTACATACCTTAAACCTTTAGGACCTTCTTTTTTATTTTTGTCTGATTGATAACAAAAAACTGTTAGTTTACGACAGAATCAAATAGCAAGTTTGACTCCAGAAATATGACAAATGTGACCTTTTGAAACTTTAGTAAGTGATTTTAAAATCTAAATCTAAAACTTGATTAGAAAAATTTTAAGATCATTATCTTAGGTAATTTACTTTTGGCTAAAATACAAGATTATGAGGTATTTCTGAAGCTCGTGGGTAAAACTCATTGCTCTGAAAATTGTGTAAACCGACCTTAAATATTTGTGACTTTCTCGTTTCGTTCAGATCCTTAAAACTTAAAAACAACTAAATCAAATTGAGTATTTTCCTCTGCGAATTTGTTCTTAATGGCTACGAGAAGGTTTGGGAAAAAAGAAAAATTCTCAACAGATGACGTTTATATTAGTGACTTTTAAGCTTTTCTTTCTCTTTTAGTTAACACAATGGCTCCTCCTACGGTCATTATTATGAAATGGATTGGCCGGAGAACCACGATAAAAACATAATAAAGGTTCCTGGAATCTTACATATATTCACTTTTGAGTAAAATATATTCAAGGTTGATTGCCTTAAACAACGTTTTAAAATTTTTAAATTTGTTGAGTCAAAGGTTGGAAAAGGTCAAGAAGTCATAGGTCACCAAGGTAAACCTCTTTCAACGATAGTCCATTTGATTCATATTGATAACAAAACTTTTATCTTCGGTTTGAGAGATAAAAAAAAAGGTCACACCGATTTGATATTTATCTTCAAACACATGACTCTAATATACAGTGTTCAAACTTA
The DNA here is from genome assembly GCA_030710515.1 of Abscondita cerata. Taxonomy (NCBI): domain Eukaryota; kingdom Metazoa; phylum Arthropoda; class Insecta; order Coleoptera; family Lampyridae; genus Abscondita; species Abscondita cerata. The sequence goes on along the minus strand of JALBCR010003994.1, from coordinate 36,347 downwards.
CTTACATAAACACATTAAAACTAATAGTAAATAATTTGTTAATTTTAATTATTTGCCCGTCTCTGTTTCTTCATAAAGTTGTTGATTGAAATTTCTTTCTAACGTTTCGTTAACGCGCGTGATTAGCTTCTTCAGAAACTCTTTCATCTCCGTTATTGGATGTACACTAATGACACTTTTGTATCGGGTGTTCTTAAAGCTCGGATTACAGATCTGGTTGAGCCTCAATCAGAAATAAATTCAATCAACAACTAATCTAGACGACACTAGTTCATAACCAATTTCTCTCTTGACAGTAAAAATACAACGTCTATCATATAGAAGCAATTTTTCATAGGCTGCTGCGATTGGTTTAATCGCTACCAAACTTTACTTGGTAGTTGCTAGGGCAAAAAACTAGATGAATTGATACTTCTTAACCTACATATGTTTATGTGCTATGGGGCAAGCAATTAGTCACCATTACACTTTTTGGATCGGTTTCTTCATTTTCTGTCTATGAATGTACGAATATTCATACGGTTCATCTTTACCTTCAACAATCCAAACAGAACCTTGAGGAGCGGTTTTGATCAGATTTATGGCGTGCTGAGCTACATTTTCGGGTCTAAAAACAAATGTCATCTAACGTACTAACAGTTACAAAAGAAAACTCACTCTTGACAGGCGACTAAATGTTTAATCGCTAGAAAACCCTTCACCATACTCAGGGCGCAAACTTTTTTCTTCGAGATTGCTCGCCAACGGTGTATTTGTAAATCCAGGACAGATTGCGATAATTCGCACGCCGCTTATTTTATAATGCATTTCGTTACCAAACGATCGCGTAAGCCCTATGATGGCGTATTTTGTAGCCGAATATATAGGAATGAATGGTGCTGGATCACATCCAGCTATGGAAGATATGTTCACAATTACACCTTCATTTCCGCTTTTGTAATTGTGAATGTATTTTTGAATAGCTAATAGTGTTCCAGTTACGGTGCCTTTCTGTAATTAAAAATGTTTTATCTTAAATTGATTTTAAAAAAAAAGTTACTAACGATGTTTATCTCAATTTCTTTTTCCCACACCCTGTCGTCCAGTATACCAGCGTTGTTAATAAGAATGTCGATGTTGCTAAACTTTTCTACGGTTTGTATAAATGCATCTAAAATTTTTAAAAAATGAGTACACATGTTGTATACAGTTTTTTGATAAAAAAACATGTAATAGTAGTGTGCTATGAGGGTTGTTTATAAATGTGAAAAAAAAAACATACTAATACCGAAAAAGCTGTTGGTAACAATTGGTACCCAACGTGAGACTTATTAGAAATAAACTACTACTCTGATTAATCGAGGTCACAAAATCGTTGATGTGTGGAGGATAAACAGGTTAAATGGAGGGATTCTAGTCGTGGTAAATTTAAAATATATTAATAATTACCTTCAAATAAATTTTTATCAGTGACATCGAGTTTTATAAAAAATACTTTATCGTTTCCAAACTGCTCACCCAAACTTCTTAACGCTTTCTTTCCAAATTCTTCATTAATATCGGCTAAGGTTACTCCCTGAAGATCTAAATTAGAAAAAAATATGTAATATTAATGAGAAAACTCACCCTTAATCCGTTTTTCAATAATTCTATCGCATATTGCAAACCAATTCCGGAAGCCCCTCCGGTGATTAGAGCAATTTTACCATTTATTTCAAACATCCTATTTTGTTAACAAGACGGAATATAATTTAAATGAAACTTACTGACAAAAATAAATTTTTAACTGTAATTAAGATTTCCTAATATTTATCAAACACATAAGAAGATGCTTCTGTTCAATTTTATTAACAAACATATTTGATAACCTTAATCAAATTGTTTTTGATAAAACTATTCAAAGCCAGATATTTTTATACTGTTTGTTTGATAGTTTATCTACAATATATATATATATATATATATATATATATATATATATATATATATATATATATATCGTTAAATGGTGTATCAAAATGTAATTGAAAACCATTGATTTTCGTATGTAAAAATGTCGATGGAACGGATCTCGGAACTAAAGTTTGTTTTACGATAATATTTTGTGTGAAAACAGTTACATTTACTAAAGTAAAAAGCGAACACGACGGACCGAGCTCCAGACGCAGTAATTATATATTTTTGTTGTAGCCAACGCCTTTTTTTGGCAAAAGGTCATTGTTTTCATTGGTTTAAAAAAACTGCGTTTTGTCAGCTATTCTAAATTCTAATTTTTTTAGAATAACCCAAATTGGTTTTGTTTCAGATCCTGTTAAGAATTACGTTTTCTTTACCCACATTCTGGTGGGGGATTGCGATTTTTGAATTCAAAGATTACGTTTTGTTACGTTTAAAAACGTAACGTGCAAAACAAGTTACTTCCTTTATCATTTTTACGAGGAAAAAGTTAATCGAACCAGCGAGTGATACAATTACACAAAATTTTGGTTCTTCCGAAGCTGCATCTTTTTGGTAATCGTCCATCATCAACACAGATGCTCAAAAAAATGAGCAGTTTTTTCAAATTCCCCATACGATTGCCATAAGAATTATTTTGGCAGTTTTGTACACGTAACACTTACTATATATACGAGGTCTGTCAATTATATTCCCGGAAAAGTGCCCGGACAGTCCGGAATATACATAAATTCTTAAAATTAAGTTATAATCCTTCGCAGTAGTCTCCCTCTAGCTCGATGCACCGGCGCCACCGTTGGATCCACGATTGGAAGCACCCCCTGAAGCCCCCTGAAGATAGGTCCCTCAGCACCCGTGTCGTGACACTTTGCACCTCCTCTACGCCGTCGTATCGGTTGCCCTTGAGGTAGGACTTCAATTGTGGAAAGAGATGAAAGTCCTTCCTCCTCAATTCGAGAAATCATGTCTATCACAGATGGAGAAACGAAGCTCTTTCTGCTCAACTGTGAGCACTTTTGGGAACCATTTCGCGCACAACCTGCGCATCCCTAAATCTTCGTGTAGCATCTGTCGAATGGTTTCCTTTGTTGATACCCAACTCGTCTTCCAACATTCTGAGGCTTACCCGACGGTCTCCGAGCACACGCACGCGCAGGCGATCGACGTTTTGTGCCGTTCGAGAGGTCGAGGGAGCTCCCTCACGTGGATCGTCCTCCACCGACTCCCTGCCTTCCCTAAACCGCTTAGCCCACTCGTAGACAGCTGTTTTTTTTCAGGCAATCATCCTTGTAAACGTCGGTTAACTGTTTCATAATTTCCGCGGAACTTACACCACGTTTGACCAAAAATTTGACCACTACTCTTTGCTCCGTTTTTTATCACACATTTTTCGCGACAAGGGGTCCAAACACGCCGATGATCAAAGTACTGTAAAACACGAACTGAACAACCGATCGAGACGAAACTTGCACAGACTGACGCAGAAATGAATCCTCTTTCGAATGACACCAACGCGATACGACTCGTAGCATAACGAGAGCCGCAGTGTTGTCACTTTTCCGGGAATTAAATTGACAGACCTCGTATAATCAAAAGCCATATTTTACCACAACTATGGTGTATGGCTAATTACATTTTAATATGAACACATCTGTCTGTCACTATAGAATTTCACTTTTCTAATTCACTTCAGTGTATATGTAAATTTAGTCCACTCCTTTTATCATATGTTTTTATTTGTGCTTCTCTCCAGTTACATCCTCTGCTATCCAATATTTCTTCTATTACTTTATCCAATGTCTTTTTTAGTCTTCCTTTTTTCTTTTTATTTCTTGTTCTAGCTTCCCATAGTTTTTTAACTGGTCTCGTCTTATCCATCCTTTGTAGATGTCCCCACCATGCTAACTGTCTTTGTTCTATATATTCTGTTATTGATGTCAATCCTAAGTCATGTCGTATTTTAGTATTTTTAATTTTATCTCTTCTTGTGACTCCTTTTACTCTACGGAGATACTTCATCTCAGTTGCTTGTATCTTGTTTTTTTGTAGGTTTGTTAGTATCCACGATTCACAGCCGTATGTTAGTATAGGTCTATATACCACTTTGTATACATTAATTTTGGTCTTGTACGACACTTCCTTTTTGCTTATAATACACTTATTGATAGCATAATATGTGTTGGTAGCTTTCCTTATCCTGTTGTTAATTTCGTTTTCTTGTCCTACTGTGTTTTCTATTTCCACTCTAAGGTAGGAATATGAGCTGACTTGTTTAATGTTTAAGCTTTGTTGGTCTCCTATTGCCATTACTTGTGTTTTGTCTTTATTCATTTCCATTCCAAATTCTATTAGTGTCTTATTCCATACTTCTAAATTCTCTTCTAGTTCCGACTCGTTTGATCCGATTATCATTATGTCATCAGCAAACACTGCTTCTGATATTTTCATTTCCTGTAGATTCTTATAGCCTATCCTAAATTTTTTTGCATTGCTTGTACAAATATTTATAATGTCATCTATATAGATTATAAACAGAAATGGGCTCAAACCTCCACCTTGTCTCAATCCATCAGTCGTTAGAAAGGCTTCCGATCTTCTGTTTCTGCTAATAACTATATTAACTGTGTTGCTATATAGATTCTGGATCGCTCTGATTAGTTGCCGATTTACACCTCTTTTCTTTAAACTGTCCCAAACTCTAATTCTAGGTACCTTGTCAAACGCTTTAACTAAATCAATAAAAGCTAATACTGCATTACGGCCTTGTTTTAATGTTTTGTCGATAATCTGCCTGACTGTAAATATGTGATCGTGCACACTCCTACCCTTTCTAAAAGCGCTCTGCCCTTCGTTTAAATTCATCTCAACTTCTTCCCTAAGACGATTATCCAAAATTTTCTCAAATACTTTTAATGCACTACATAGCAAAGAAATTCCTCTGTAACTGTTGCACTCCTTGGTATCACTTTTTTATGTATTGGCGTAATTAAAGCTACTTCCCAATCTTTTGGTATGCATTCTCCTCTCCACACTCTATTATATACATACAATAGTAAGATGCGCCCCTTCTCACCCATTTTTTTATCATCTCTGCGTTTACATTATCTACACCTGATGCCTTACCGTTTTTTTAACTGGGATTTTAATGTTTCTACTTTAGCTCCCAAAAATTAAAAAATTTCTTCCTTATTTCTATTCTTCCATTTTTGCCTTTATTACAGTATTCTTTACTACTTTATAGAATAACTTTTGGTTGCCTTTACTGTTGTTTTCTAATTTCTTCCCAAATTCTTCCCAACTGTTTTTTTTGACTCACTTACTAATTTTTAACATGCTTCCTTTCTTGCTTATATATCTCATAGTTTGTATTCGTCTTGTTTGTTAAGTAGTTTTTCCAAGCTCTCTTTTTCTTTTGATCTGGATTTTTATTTTCGTAGTCCACCATACTGTTTGTTTTCTTAGGTTTGTTATTTTGCTTGTTCCACAAACGTCGATGGCAGTGCCTATAAGCGTTTCTTTAAGTATTGTCCATATTTGTTCTACTGTCTTTTCTTCTAACTTTTCTACACTCTGATCTAGCTTTTCTGTTACTAATTGTGCATATTTTATTCCTACTTCTTCTTCGTTCAATTTATACGTTTTTATTTTTACAAATTCTTCCCTCTTAGTACACTTCATTCCTTTTATATCTTCGTTCATTGTATCCTTTATTTTTGCTACTACTAAAAGTGGTCGCTATTTATCTCAGGACCTCTCTTTACTCTGCAATCCAGTATTTGTTTCTTGTTTTGTTTTTCCACAATTATGTAATCTATTATTGACTTTTCAGATCTACTGGTTACTTCTCTGGTATAGGTATGTATACTTTTATGTTTGTTCCATGTGTTAGTTATGACCATATTTTGTATTAAACAGAAATCTAGCAGTCTTGTACCATTATTGTTTCGGTGTTCTTCTCCAAACTTTCCTACAACTTCCTTGTAAATGCTGTCTTGTTTTCCTATTCTGCTATTAAAATCACCAACTAAGTAAACTTTACCTTTTGCTCTATCTGTTACTTCAGTTAGTTCTTGCCAGTATCTATCTTTCACCACCACCTTTTCATTTTCATCCGGTCCGTACGTTACAATTACAGTTCTAGTTTGTTGTTTAACGTCTCTTAATTCTATTGAAAGTGTCCTTTCCGACCAGGCGTTCCAGTTGTGTATCATGTGTGCCCACTTCTTATCGATTATACACCCTACTCCTGAAGCCGCTCGTTCCTTTTCATCTACTCCGCTGAATATGAGTATATTGCCCTTCTCCAGTGTTGTTACGCATTTTCCCTTTTTTTTGTTTCTGTTATTCTTAATATGTTCAGGTTTGCTGTTTCGAATTCTTCTTCCAATTCTATTTCCTTTCCATTTAAGCTTCTTATGTTCCATGTTCCTAATTTCCACAATATTTTACCATTTTCTACGCCATTTTTGTTACCGTTAGACCGTCCTTGGTTTTTGTTTATCAGTTTTTTGTCTGTGTGACCGGGACTTCTTATTGAATCACCTGTTCTTTGTCATTCCATATATATAGTGTGTTGTTACTCCACATTTTCTGGTATCCTATTCTGATTTTTTTCCCTTCATATTTTTCTTTTTCGGCAAACTTTTGATTTCTCCTTGAATCTCTCTTTCTTTTATTGTCTATTGTAATTATTGTTCCTTTTAAAGCGTGTTTCTTCTTCATTATTTCCATCTCATTTGCCCACGATTTTATTTTAACTAACACTGTTTTATTTGCATACGCTCTTCCCTCGGCTCTTCCTATCTTAAAAGCTTCTACAATTTCTGGTTTTACTCCAATGTTTTCTTCCATGATTTTTTCGATCGTATCTTTGACTTCTGCATTATCGATTTCAATTCCCTTGATCACTATATTTAACTTCCTTTTCTCTCTTTCTTGTTTTTCAAGCTGGTCTTCCATTTTTCCTATTCTTATTTTCAATTCTTCATTTTCAACTTTCATCATTTTCCATTCTATGTCGCTTTTTTCTAGTTTCTCTCTCAACTCTTTGATTTCATCCTGATTTTTCTGAAATTCATCTTTTAACATTTTCATGTTTTTCTAGCGTCTTCTTTTATTTCTTGTTTCCATTCTTCCAATTTTTCTAATATATGTTCCATTTTTAGTTTTTCAGCCTCTTCTTGTTCGTTTTGCGTTTGAATATCTGCTTGTATTTTAATATTTTCGTTGTTACTCACTTTTATTGGAGATCTAACTGTTTTTTTATTTTTTTGAAAAACTATTTGTTCTTGTTCCCAATTTTCAGACTCACCGGATGTTTCTTCTGGTCTTTTCTTTTAATTACATATAAATTTTCAGTAACACTATTTGAGTTTTGTCTGTAACGTTTCTCTTCAAGATCGCTCATTTATTTTCTTTCGCCTAATTTAGGACTTCACTTCTTTATAAAGCGTCACTCACTTCAAATGACACGCACAGACCTTTATATTTAACGTTCGCCAACTGACACGCACCGATCTTTACAAACATACACTAGAATTTATTACGCTAACTATTGCCGAACACTTATCTATTGTTATTGTCTACAACTTAATCCTATTTTAACATTCACTCAGTTTATTGTCTTATTTACCTTTTATATCACTCACTTATTAGTTATGCACAGATGCATTCACCTTTCATTCATAAATTTTAACACAATATTTATTATGATTTTACCCAAATTATTATAGCTAGTTGACGGAGCCGTTTTACGGTTATCGCGCCAAACCGTTTTGTTACGTTTAAGTATTTACATTGTACAATTTAAATAATATATCTATACGTGCAAAACAAGTCTTGTCATTTTTGAAAAGAGAACAGGAGTGATAACAATTACGCAAAATTTTGGTTCTTCCAAAGCCGCATCTTTTTTGGTAATCGTCTATCATCAACACAGATGCTCAAAAAAATGAGCAGTTTTTTCAAATTCCTCAAACGATTGCCATAAGAATTATTTTGGCAGTTTTGTACACGTAACACTTACTACAGTAATTAAACGGGTGAGTTACCATCCTTTACTACCTTATCACTTAGCGTTACGTGTGAGATAGCAGGCGTATTCTGCGCATGTGATATTACATTATCTGTTATTTGAAGTTAAGCGATTGTTTAACGTCCACATTGCATTTCAATTAAATTTAATCTAAAGTAAAATGTCAAAAAGGAAATGAAATTGTTGAGAATAACCGCCGAAAGTTTAATTGATGAGCTAACCGATTTTGGCTGATTAAGAACCTTTCCTATCAATTAAAGACCACGGCACGGTTTCGCATTAGTTAAACTGCAGACAACTGGTAGATACTACGTCTAACCGGATTTGGTTATGCTTCATAATTTCATCGAGGGAGCCTATCGCCTTCCGTTCTTCTTCGCACACCTCCCCTGAGAGGAATCCTGGGGTTACCTAACTTCCCGAATTGTCAATATCGTCGCTATCAGGAAACTCTCATTCTCAGAACTGCATCCTACAGATTACAGCTAAGTTTTATTATTTATGTAACTTATTCAGTGATAATGCGTACGAAGCTCATGACATCGAACTGCTTGATCTCTAGTGTACCCCTTTAATCGTAGTTTAAATTGCCGTGTGTAAGTAATATGTGTACGCAGAGCCTTCTTATTTAGCCAATCCTCAATTGGAGCGTTACCATTAATTTTTGTGTAACTAAACCTTACCTGAAGTCCGGCACATTAATTGCGAGCCTTATTTATTATTAAGCGAAGCTACTTCTAACATACGTAAATATATGCGACAGTCTCTCTATTTCTGTCACATTCACCTATTACTTTAAGATTTGTTTGTTGTTTTATTGAATTGTCTGTATTTCTCTTTTGTTGTGTTTGATCTAGCGTATTAGGCTTTAAGTAAAACCTGTTGATCTTCTGTTGGTCGGTTTTATTTCTTTCGTTTACCCAGCAGGTGGCGCCTTGTTAGACAGCAGTTTAATTTCTTAGAACTATTTAGGACCTCCGCGACTCTTCAACGAAGCCGTACGCTGCTGCTCTAATTATTATAAATACTGTATTCTCCACGAACTTAGTGTGCTACATCGATCTGTATTTCCTTTTGTTGTTTCTTTTTTCTTTACGTTGTTACTCTAGAACCGTCGTTAGTTGTAAACCACAACCGTTAGGTACAAGATATGTTCGGAAATAGAGTTTAGACTAAATTACATCTGATTGTTGAATAAAGAGTACAAGGAGAATTATATTCAAATAAGTGCAACTGCTACTGAGGAAATAAAAATCATGAAACCTCAAGATTTCTTTCATAAATTCGTTAATCTTAACTTAAAGGCTAAAGCATTATTAAGTAGAAAAGTGAGACTCTTCTAATCTTATAAATTTAAACTCAAGCGTCAATCACAATGACGCACAAACACAAATGTTAGACTTCCCAAGATATCAATTCCTCTATTTAATGGAGACTAAACTTAATTTGCTAGTTTTTATGAAACATTTTTTGTTTTAATTCACAATAACCCATCACTTTCGGACATTAAGCGTTTCATGTACACTCATGAAATTTAAAACTTGGACACCACAATTTCTGTAAACAAAAGTTTGCATATTGTGAAGCGGGCTTAAGGGTATCATTTACAATTTTAACAGCAGGTAGTCTCAGCAGGGGTTGTCTTATAGAAGGACTGTAGAATGAATCATTACACTAAGCACGTTTTAGAAAATAGGTAATTTACGTTGCTTACTTAATTTTTTTCTTTAAAGAATATATTTGAAGGTATCGCTAATTAAACACCATAGCTCGATTAATTATCGAATCAAAATTTTGTTTAGGAAATGTTTACAAAATAAAATTAGAAATAATTTTGATTTAAAAACGCTACAAGCAATAACTTTTAAATTAAATCAAAAACTAAACATGGTTATTTGGGTTGACTGATTATTACTTATTTTTAAATAAATCTAACCTACTAATTATTGTAAGTTATTAAAAAAATCATTAAACTCTCTATTCATAATATTTAGTCCTTACAAAATGTATATTTTATGACGTTTCATTTTTTTCTGTAGTTAATATAAAAAGTGAAAATAAAAACTAAGGCAATTCTTATTGTCAACGTATATATTTAGTTTTTGACAAGAATTTATTACATAATTATAATTAAGATACCAAGTTATAGTTTAAAATTAAATGAAAACTTTTTTTTTAAATAAAGGTATTACTATATAAATAAATATAAGAAATCAATAATGGGTGTGACCTCCATTATTATTGATACATTCTTGGAGGCGTCTGCTCATTGACGCTATCAAGGTATCAATATAATTAATATTAATCGTTTCCCATGCGGTATCAATGGCTGCAATTAGTGCATTACGGTTTACTGGTATAAAATTTGGCCCTTGTTGTCTTCGGATAACAGCAAGTATTCGAGCCCAAACATTTTCGATAATGTTAAAATCTGGGCTTTTTGCTGGCCAGGGTAACAGCTCCAAGTTATTTGCTTGTATCCTGCTGCGCACAACCTGCGAATTGTAAATGATACCCTTAAGCCGCTTCAAATGTGAAACTTTTGTTTAAGAAATTGTGGTGTCAGTTTTAAATTTATGGTGTATTTACAAAATAGGTTAAAGGAACTGCTAGTCAATTAATTTGAATATTAACCTAGGTGTGAATTAAAAATTGTTTGATTTATTATGGAACGATTTTATAACGTAAAACTAATTGTGGGTGTTATAAACAATTTTAAATTAAATCTTTTAAAAAAAAATTTTTTAATTAAAAAAATATTTATATATTTTTTAATATTATTTTATTTTTTCATAATATACTCTCTTAACAAAAAAAAGGGAAATCATCATATCCCGATAGTTTCAATTATCGAATTGTTCAAACAAGAAAATATAGTAATTTAGTAAAATTCCAGTAAATGGAATCTACTAATCCATTCAACAAAAAACTTTTAAAACTCTTTCTACAATACGTAACGTTAAGTCGTTAATTATAGTTACATAACTCAAAAAAACAAAAAAGATCCTTTCAATGAACTAAAATGTAATCAGAAAATATGCCTTTACTCGCAACCTGATTATAAATTAATGCGTTATTGTAAAGCTTCGTACACACCTGAACAACAAACCGACGGAACAAACAGAACAACGAACCGAACGGCGAATCGGAACATTAATTTGAGACGGTGCTACGTACGACATTTTAGAAGTAGCATTTGTCCAAGTCCTGATTGTTCAAAAAAAAAAAAAAAAAAAAAAAAAGAAAAAGCAAAGACGGACTATTGTTTTTCTTTATAAAACCTACAAAATAAATATGAAAAATAGAAGTAAGCTGAGAGGAAACTCCTATGTTGTTATTTAAGAAGATCTTAAATCTTCGTAATAAACTAAATATATT
>JALBCR010003994.1:0-22500 GCA_030710515.1 Abscondita cerata | reverse complement strand
TATTGTACAATACAAAAATAGAAAAAATACAGAGTAATCATTTAAAATAATCCAACTTTGATATGGTACGTGTTTCTAGAGCACCCTGTACAATTCAAAATATTTTTAAAATGTGGTTTTGAATAATCTTGACATATGTATCCCTTAAAAATTCTAACAATATTTGTCGTTTTAATGCTACATGATAATTCGTTGGTAGTGCCCCACCCTGTATAAATAAATTTAATTTAATGTTTATTATTTAATTATTGTAAGTGTTCTTATATGAGCAAATTTTGTTTTTCTAATTTAAATATAAGGTCCCTAAGTGCTCATTTCAAAGAATTTACTGACTTGGTATAATCAAAAAGTTATAATATTATTGGAATTACGGAGACTCTATTAACAAGTAATGTTCTAACAACAGATGTAATATGTTAGGATACGATTTGATTCGCATAGATAATGATGTAACAGGCGACCGAGGCGTTGCGGTTTATATCGAATCTAGCCTTAAGTACTCTATGTTAAATATGAATATCAATTATAACACTTTTTAAATCAATCTGGATTTATGTAAATACTGGCGGCAGACAGAGGAGGACTTCGAGTACGAGGGGCTCGATGATCCTCGTCTCTGTTCTGGCGGCTGGATGCTCACTCGAGCATCTTGATCTAGAGTTGTTGACCCAGGCGCTGTAGTCCTAGTGGCGCACAACTTTAGGATGGAGCTATTAGAAGCTGGCGACCCTCGAGGCCAAGCATAACTGGACCAAAACAATCGAGGCGCAGTTGCAAACTTCAGCTCCTGCAGCCCTCCCGGCACCTAAACGTCGGTGACTGCAGACGGCTGCGGATAGAGCTGGGCTGTCCGTCCGTGGTGGACCCAGGGAAGACCATTGAGCCTTGGACTGCTTGCTGGCATGCAGGATGAGGGTTCTCGATGGCCTGATCTTGGGGAAGCCTGGGGCTCCTTGACGGCTCACTTACGTTCAGTCTATTACAATCGCGCCCCCATGGGATCCATCACATAGCTGATCGGTTGTCGTCCATGCGCGTGGGGCCCTGTCTTAGATGGGCGCTCTACCTCACCGAGTGCGTCTGTGTATTGGGCGCGGCTCGTCGTGGTTCCAAGAAACAGCCCTGCGTAGCTGAAGCATCGTCGCGTTCTTGAGTTTCCAACTAGCAAAGGGGTAATTGTACTAGCGCTAGGGGAGGTGACCTCTTGTCGGCTGGCCGGGTACAGGTCGGACCTATTTCCAGATAGGGCTAAAGTGCTGTCCGATCCGAGACTTGTCGGAACTACGGGTTGTTGACGACCAAGCCGGGGTCGGTATCTAGCTGTTGACCCCCGTCGACCAGGGTTGGATTCGTAGTGGTTGTGGTATAGCGCCTTAGAGGAGGGTTGTTACGTGGAAGCCTGGTCAGGCTGCTCGGCGCTGGAGTTCACCCGGGCGACAGCCAACAAGTGGCGCCGCTTGCGGTCCAAGTGAATAGGCGTAGAAAAGCGCAGGATCGCTATAATTTCAAAACTCTAGATTTATGTTAGTCTAAATACCCAAAACTTATTATTTGGTATAATATATAAGTCTCCGAATTCCCGTAATATTGTATTTTTGGAGGAATTTGAGGAGTGTTTGTCCCTGGTAACGGTCGGTTATGACGAAGTTTTTTGTGTGGGTGATTTTAATCTAAATGTGTCTAATGTAAATGATAAAATTATTCCGCGATTTCTATCATTAATTGACAGCTTGGGTTTCACGCAGGTTATCGAGAGTCCAACAAGATAAGAATTACAGCACAGTACGTCGTTATTTAAAAACGTTTAACGATCATATAACTCAATGCTCCATGGTATCTTATTTATAAATGCCAGGATATTGATAATAAAGTTGGAATTTTTACCAATAATTACCGAATTATTTGATCTTCATGCACCCGAGGTAACCATGAAATTTTCAACGCACTATAAACTGTGGATTACTGATAATATTAAAGGTATAATCTCACTTAGAAATAGAGCCCTTAAAAATTTAAGAAAACTAAGAATCCCTTGCATTGGAATTATACTTTTCAAAACCCAAAAAGTGTTTGAGAATTTTGAAATAAACTACGCACGTTAAAAGTTCATGATAAACAGAATCACTTTTTGCCGAACAATTTATCCGATGCTCACAAAATTAATGATTATTTTATTGAATCTCGTCGTCGACCCTGATCAAACATTAATTGACTTTTATAGTAGTAACACGATGGAAATATTAAGGCTTTTCAAATTTAATAAGATTTCTGAGTTTGACGTGGGTAAAACACTCGAAAGTATTACATCAAACTGATCAAACGCAATTGGATCAGACAACATCAGTATTAAGATGATAATGCTTTGTTGCCATATGTTTTATAACTAGCAAATTTCCTTCTCAATAGAAAATTGCCAAAAATAAATTCACCAACTGAATTTAAACACTTTCGACCAATAAATATACTACCGGTTCTATCTAAAATTCTTGAAAAAATTCTAAATACTCAAATTAGATCATATCTTGTCGAATGCAATATTCTACCAATAACACATTCAGGATTTAGACCGGGGCATAGTTGTGCTACAGCTATGCTTAATATCGTGGATGAAATTTGAAGAGCAGTTGACAATAATGAATGTACAGCCTTAGTATTATTAGATTTTAGCAAAGCGTTTGAAACTATTAATCATTCATTGTTGTTAGCTAAGTTGAAGTACCTTAACTTTCAAAATTCTGCAGTATCGCTAATTGAGAATTTTTTAAATGCACGATCCCAGTTTGTCTCTTTAAATGGCGTAACATCTAGTTTTTCTGCAGTAGTTAGTGGTGTTCCTCAAGGTTCCATACTTGGACCGTTGCTTTACTTAATATATACTTTTGATTTTGACAGTCGCATTAAAAATTGCTATAGTCATTTTTATGCAGATGATACGCAACTGTATTATTCTTTTGATCCTGCAAATATAACGCATGCAAAGAGCATAATTAACACCGACTTAAAAAACATAGTCTTATTTGCTAAACGCCATTCACTCATAATTAACCCAACTAAATCATCAGTAGTTTTCTTTGGATCTATGAAAAATAGGGAAACAGTTGTTGAAAATCTTGTAATTAATATTAACAATAATAAGATAAGAGTTGAAGAAGTCTCTCGCGACCTTGGTCTAATGATAGATAGCAAACTGAGATTTAAAGATCATATAAACAATGTTTTAAAAAAATCTTATGCTTCTTTAAAGTTTCTTTATTACAATAGAGATCTATTTAATATGAAAGCAAAGGAAACCTTATGTGAAACACTTGTGCTTTCTTTCTTTAATTTTTGTGATGTTGTATACGATACATGCATTGACACTACGGATGTCCGGAGGATTCAACTAGTACAGAACAGTTGTTTAAGATTTATATTTGGCGTTCGAAAGTTTCAGAGAATTCATGAACTGAATGATATCGGTTGGTTAAACATGTCAAATTGAAGACTCCTACATTCAGCATGCATGTATCATCAAATCATTTGTAATAAAACTCCACCCTACTTGTATAACAAAATCCGCTTTAGAACCGACATTCACAATATCAACCTAAGGTTTAGAAATGTAATTACCATTCCAGCACACAAAACAACTTTTTTTAAACGATCCTTCTCATACAATATTGCTAAGAAGTATAATTTATTGTCTGGTAAGCATTTGTCTCTTCCTTCTTTTAAAAAACAACTCAAACGTACCTTGTTGTCAAGTCAAGTAACTTCTCAAAGTTTATGATAATATTTGGGCACTAAATTATGCGGTCCTTATGTTTCTAAGTTACTCTATTCCTTTGTTTTTTAGGGTTTAGGTGGAAGAACAGCTGATGGTCTTCCATTAAAGCTGAACCTCACCCTAGGATTAGCGTATAAAAAATGTTATATGTATATGACTAATAAAGATTTTTATTACTATTATTATTATTATCAGGCATTAAAGGTAATTCTCAACAAGTCTTACTATCTACGGCCATGATACTTATAAAGGCCAATGACCAACGATGGCACAAAGCCAGATCATTACTTGATTCTGGGTCTCATTCAATTTTATTACGAATAATTTGATTGCTAAACTTTAACTCGCATGTAAACCTTTTAATACTCAGATCCTTGGAATTAATTCAAACGTTACTCATTCTAACTTTACAGCAAAAATCGAAATAAAATCAATGCACAGTAACTTTAAAACTCACTTGCTATGTGCAGCTACGCCTAAGATATCTGAATATTTGCCGCTAGCGCAAAAGTTCATTAGTAACAGTTCCTTAGAACAGACAGTAAAATTTAATGTACCGTCTACTGTAGATCTTCTAATAAGTGTTTCTCTCTTTTACAATTTATTATGTGAATGCCAAATATCAATGGGGAGTAGAAAACCTATATTACACAAAAAAGTTTCTTGGTTGGATAGTTTTGGGTTGCCATACTTCACATTGTTCTAAAGTTGTTGCTTGTTCAAATCTTTTAGTAGAAAACAATTCTACAAATATTAACGGCTTAAGAGACTTGGTGGAAGGTTTTTGGAAAATTGAAAACGTTCAACCGAAATATGAATCATCCAAAATATCTACATCAGAAAGGTTCTGTGAACAGCACTTCTATAAAACAGTGTCTCGTTCTCACGATGGTCGATTTATTATATCGATTCCATTGAATCATAAATTATATGAAATAGGTGATTTCAAAACCGTAGCCCTCGAGCGATTTATAAAACTCGAGAAAAGGTTAACCAAAAATCCCGATGCTTCTAACACTGCAGTAATTAAGCCGAAACCAATCAATGACGCTCAAATAAAAATAGGCTCGTCATTTAGAATAACTTAGCAGACAGACCCGAATATTATTTACCTCATCATTCCGTCATAAAAAGCTCACTTACCACTAAGGTTAGAGTAGTATTTGATGGTAGCCCTAAAACTTCCTCAAATATTTCCCTCAATGATACGCAAGTAATAGGACCAGTAGTTCAAAGTAATCTGTTTTCTATATGTTAAGGTTCAGGCAAAACTTAATTGCACTAACGGGCGATATCGAAAAATGTATCGACAAATATATGTCCTAGAACCATTACGTAAACTTCAGCAAATACTATGGCGAGAAAACCCAACAAAAATTTGAAAATTTACCAATTGCAAACACTTACTTACGGTACAGGAAACGCCAACTACCTGGCAACCAAGTGCTTACAGTATCTTGCAGATTTAAATTTAAAAAAATGTCCAGCTTTTTCTAAAGTAATAAGAAATAGTTTTTATGTTGATGATCTGTTGACTGGGTCAGATACAACTGAAGATGTGCTAAAATAAAAACGGAAATTACTGCTATTCTAAAAGAAACTGTGTTTTCTTTTCCTTTCTAATGACTTGAGTATAATATCTATCGAATCTGATAATGATTCTTCATATCTATGTATGCCTTCTAGTATGCATAAAAATGCTAACATTTTAGGGATCTTATGGAATTCTTCTTCTGATACCATAAACTTTACCAAACCTCTCAACTCTATACAAAACTGCAAATTGACGAAAAGAATTATTTTATCCAAAATAGCTCGTCTTTTTGATTCTTTGGTATTGATCTCTCCTTTTATTTTAAAGGGAAAACTCATTTTGCAAAAAATATGGCAATTAAATCTTTCTTGGGATGAAGCCTTACCTTTTTCTTTGCAATCAGAATGGATCTCGATAAAAACAGACCTATCTAACTTACATTTAATCAAATTTCCTAGATGTATAAAACTTGACAAAACTGTTAACGACATGTTCGGACGCACGATAACCCGGCGGATTTAATCTCCAGGGGCGTTTTTCTTTAGTAAATTAAACGCAAAACAGATATGGTCAGTAGGCCCAAAGTTTTTTATGATCCACCCGCTGAATAGCCAAATCAAACCTTTGCTAAAGCAAGCATACCTTTGGCAGAACTCGTTGGAAGTAATACTTCCTCTTTATTTACAATGAATGGGGATCAGATTGATATCTTTCAAGATACTCCAATTTTCTAAATCAATAAGTAATAACTGCACCATAAATAACCAATTAAAACTTTCAGGTCCTTTAACGACAACTCATTTACCTTAGTAAAATTATGTCAAGCCCAAGAGTTCTCAAATGAAGTCAAAGCACTAAATTCTAAGAAACCGATACATATTTCATCGCGCATTTTAGCAATAAATCCATTCTTGGATTCTGATGGAATCTTGCGAGAAGGTGGTAGAATAAGAAATTCTATCTATAGTTTAGACAAAAAATCCTGCCTAAGTCACATACATTTACCAAATTAATTTTAAAACATTTTCATGAATCAATGTTGCACTGTGGGGGTCAACAAACAAACATATACTCGAGAAAAAAGTTCAAACAAACGCATTATACGTAATTGGGTTAAATGTTTTAAATCAGAACCGCGTTTTTACAATCCTAAAATGGGTGACTTGCCACTTAAGCGCCTTGACAACAGTACTCCTGCATTTTTGCACGTAGGCATTGACTATGCAGGCCCGATACTGATAAAGACCGCAAATTTAGAGATGCAAAAACTATTAAATCTTACATCTGTTTAGTGATCCCTCCAGTAGGGCATATAGTCGACAGCACGTGTTTGTACAATAGTGAACTTACACTCGAGTTCTCTCACTTCCGATGAGTCCCAAAGGACGAAACAGCTGTCAGATGATTCTCAGTGTTTGTTTGCTATTGTACAACCACTTGCGTACTTTACTGCAAGCGATTCGAAATTTTTATACTTGCCAACTGTTATGTTGGCTGTAATTATTGAAGAATCGACTATGTAACTGCTTTACATACCTGTCGGCAAAGTTGCTTACATTTACGTACGTGAACGCTTTCACGAGTCGACACTAGATGTCGAAAAACTTATCGTTTAAATATTGTAATCCCTCCAGTAGGGCATATAGTCGACAGCACGCGTTTGTACAGTAGTGAACTTACACTCGAGTTCTCTCACTCCAGATAAGTCCCAAAAGGACGAAACAGCTGTCGGGTGATTCTCAGTGTTTGTTTTGTTATTGTACAACCTTTTGCGTACTTTACTGCAAGCGATTCGAAATTTTTATACTTGCCAACTGTTATGTTGGCTGTAATTATTGAAGAATCGATTATGTAACTGCTTTACAATACCTGTCGGCAAAGTTGCTTACATTTGCGTACGTGAACACTTTCACGAGTCGACAATAGATGTCGAAAAACTTATCGTTTAAATATTATGATCCCTCCAGTAGGGTATATAGCCGACAGCACGCGTTTGTTACACTCGAGTTCTCTCAGTCCTGAAGAGTCCCAAAAGGACGAAACAGCTGTCGATGATTCTCAGTGTTTGTTTGCTATTGTACAACCTGCAGACGAGTCAAAATTTTTATACTTGTCAACTGTTATGTTGGCTATAATTATTGAAGAATCGACTATCATTCCTTTTATCATTTTACGAGTAAAAGGTTAATAGAACCAGCGAGCAATAACAATTACGCAACAGATCCAGAAGTGATTATTTTAGAAGAGAGTTCTCTTTTCGTTTCAGTATGCAAAACTTGTTATTCTCAAACTGAACTGCTATTGCAATGAGACCTACAAATCCTAGTGTCTCAACACTTCGAAGTGGAGCATACGTCAGTAAATTCTTGAATTTAAAAGGTATAGTGTAGAAACAACCTCGAGCATAAAGCGGATTTTTGAGTATCCTAGTTATAAAGTGTAGTGTAGTTGTTTGTTTTATTAATTTTGGTATTATGGTTAACGAGATAAAGAGTCTTCGCACAATTGTTTTTTTTTGTTCAAATATAACTTGTTTAAAGTAGGGTACCATGGCTTTCAGTTCTATGATGTACCATTTTTAGTAATAGATAATGGGATGTCCACACTTTTAGCAAACATTTTATTATAAAACGTATTCACAACAACGACCTTAACTTTTGACGTCTTTTCTAAACGTGTGCGGTAATTTATAAGCAGGTTCACCATCTTCAATTACCCAAACAGAACCATGCGGCGCAATTTTAATAAGTTCTACCGCACTTTGTGCAACGTGTTGGGCTCTGCAAAATATATTACGTATCTACATAATCGTAAAACAAACTTACGTTTGAAGAGGTAATGGACCATTGTCTTCGCGAAAACTTAAATATTCAGGTTGTAAAGAATTGAATTGCAAGTTATCAAATATAGGAGTATTAGTACGTCCTGGACATATCGCCAATATTCTAACTGCACTCAAATCATAATGTTTTTGGGTACCAAATGAACGAGTAAATCCTACAATAGCATATTTTGAAGCGCAGTAAATAGGGTGGGAAGGTGTTGGGTCGACTCCTGATATAGAAGACATGTTAAGAATGACTCCTTCTGATCCACTTTTATATTTGTGAACGTATTGCTGAATTCCTCAGCAGCGTACCATTGATAATTCCTTTCTAAAAAAATAATCAGAATTAGTATTTGCATGAAACCCCAAGTGTGACTAATTTCAAAAATGGTGACGTAACTTGATTTAGTACCTAGTAACAGTGATATTTTTCGAATTTAAAGTCGTACCGGTACCGACTTACGAAACGTCATTTATGTCGATCTAAAGTTTACCCAGTTAGTGTATATAGTTAAGGCTATAGAAGAAACGCAGAGCTTTCTATTCTAAAGATCCTCAATTTCTAGAACAAAAATAAAACCAAATCAAAAGGACTGTTGTTTTAATCTCAAAATCACGAAACCATCCTTGCGACAATAGAGGAAGAACTATCGCTCTACACTAAATTCAGCAAATCTTGAAACTTTAAGAACTTTGTATTTTATCAAGAAGCAGAATAAAGATTAAGAGTTTCTTTTTGGAATTTTTTATATCAGCATTTATTTACCTTCATTCTTTATTTTGTTTTTTATTTGTCTACTCTTAGACTTAATATTACTTTAAATCAATTCTTCGTAAATAAACCAAATCTATATAGGGTGTTCTATTTGTTTTTATCACGTTATTTATCATTTTCGATTACAGAGTTTGACATTTTTTTCTCATAACATGTACAACCTATGTCAATTTTAAAAACATGGACAAGGTTGTTACCATCCTAAGTATGAATAAAATCTGAGTTTGATGTTTAAAATAATAACCTGAAATATCTGAAAACCGATATTGATCGAAGAAAGTGTTTAAAATATTGATATCACAAAAAGTATCAGTTTTGAGTAAGTATACATAAAGTCACCATAGTTTTTTATGCAGATTCAGAATAAAAATAGAAAATATTTATTTCTATTTAAAATGTTAAATTTAGCAGATGGTCCATTAATGTGGGACACCCTGTATAATTAAAAATATTTTTAAATTGTAGCCACTGGGGGCCTTAAAGAATACTCAAAACTGATTTTAAATAATCTACTTTTTAATAGCATTATCAATATCGAATATAATACTACACGAACAGGCTGTATGTAAAAATGGCTACGGAACAGATCTCGGGAGATAGTTTAGGGACTTTACTTGATACAAGGATTGAGGTACCTTTTAACCATTTGGGGATTTTAAACGGTGACCAGCTTTATCTAACCAGAGGTTTTGCACTGAGCTAATGGTAACATTTCTAGTCTCTTCAACATATATGCCTTTCTAATTTTAATATGTTAAAGAATCTTAATAAATTCTTAATAAGCATAAAAATTCAATTGGATCAAAGACATATAAAGTCTGATTTAATGTAAGTAACTTGGTATGTTTTCCCCAGATCCCATTTAATCACTACTGTCTTTAGAAATTTGAGGTTCGGGTTCTACTCCAGCCTACTACCCATACGATGTTTTATGGTCCGCGTTACTTAAGGTTTATGTCTATTATTATATGTAGTCTAAATACATTTGTAAAATTACGATCTATGTAAGCGTGTAAGTAGTTGCCATGTTCATTATACTAAAGAAAATCAAACACTAAAGAGTGGTTCTCTTAAAGTGATGATAGCTGTGCAGGTTTGTGACTTTGAAGATGAGCAAACATTTGCGTTATTTAATACAAGAGAGCATAAGTAACTTTTTGTATTTCATGGTACACAATGGGCAATTCTCTTCACAATTAAAAGTTGTTTTGTTTTAATATGTTAGATGTTACTTTTATGGATTAAATTAAAGATTTTCACTCACTCCACACCCAGCCTGCATTTTAAATTTTGGCGACGCTTTAAAAAATTCCAACCTGAATCTTTTTTTTTTTCCTTTTCGGTAAAAGATCAACTTCTTCATTATTTTTAAAACTTTTTTTTCTAATGTTAGATTTTCTAGAGTGGTTTTGTTTCAGAGTCTTAAGTACTGTCTAACTGTTTCAGAAGAGAATTATCATTTTACTTTCCCAGAAACAGCTCAGAGCGTGAGTAGCGGCTATTAGTAAATCATATACTTCAGACCTTTTGTTTTCTGGCTAAACTTCTGCCTAATGAGGTGACACCTACAAATTCCACCACCTTCCTTCCGAATTGCAGAATAGACAATTTTATCGCCGCATCATTAAAGATAATGCAACTGATGTCCTAGGGCCACTCAGTTCT
Organism: Abscondita cerata; assembly: GCA_030710515.1. NCBI lineage: Eukaryota > Metazoa > Arthropoda > Insecta > Coleoptera > Lampyridae > Abscondita > Abscondita cerata. The sequence continues at coordinate 11,933 of JALBCR010003994.1, read as the reverse complement.
GCCTTTTGAGATGGATTAAATTCCTGCTTCAAAATTTATATACGGAAACCATTTGAATCGATGGGAAATTGACCCCTATGGGGTAGCATTCTCTAGTAAACACTGTGCGGTATCGGGATAGCGTGTGTCGTCCGCTCCCATTCACCATCAACTTATAATCTCCTAACTTTCTTTTTAGTCATGTTCACAACACGTTTAAACTTCCTGATGTTGGTTTTCTTAAAAGTAATACATATTATAAATAATGACAACTTCGAACTAGTGGTGCCTACAGTTAGGTTTGACTAGATATGACTGATAATTTCTGTTCTGATATTGTATTTATAGTGGTTAACACGATGCGGAGCTTGCATTGCGCTGGACAAATGCGGATCTTCGTAAGGTGCCGTTTGGGTATTCTTGAGGATCGGATTCCAGATCTGTTTAACCTCAGGGTACTCTGTTAAAGTTTTCAAGATATTTATGAATTTCGATGGTCTCTTTAACCAACCTGTAGTGATAAACGTTAGCTGTTGTTAGTAACTTAGAGTATCTGTATTCATAAAGGCATGTTCGGCTATCACTGACTTCTCGGTGTGTTCCAGGCGGCAGTTTGCCCGATGTTTTTCAATCCTAGTTCCATCAATTGCTTAAACACTGAGAAGTCAACTCTTCTAGAACTCTATTTTTTTAGTAATCTGAGTGGTTGGACTGTTTAAACACGCAGCAACACCTTCTCAATCACGTACATGATGGGTTTTATTAATAACAAACTACGTCTACTTTTTTTTACCAAAGTTATATTATCGAGTATTAAATAGAACATATTCACAACTCTAACTTCTTTGCGTCTTTTCTAAACGTGTGATGTAATTTATAAGGAAGTTCGCCATCTTCGATTGCCCAAACAGAACCGTGGGGTGCAGTTTTAATAAGTTCTACTGCACTTTGGGCTACGTGTTGAGCCCTGCAAAAATACATGGTGTATTCATATAAACGTTAAACAGACTTACGTCTGAGGACGACTTGGCCCAAAAATCTTTAATAAAGCTTAAATATTCAGCTTTCAAAGCATTGAATTGCAAATCAAATATAGGAGTAATAGTATGTCCCGGACATACGGCCAATATTCTAACTGCTCAAATCATAATGTTTTTTTGGTACCAAATGAACGAGTGAATCCTACAATAGCATATTTTGAAGCGCAGTAGATGGGGTGTGAAGGTAATGGTTCGACTCCTACTAGAGAAGACATGTTAAGAATGACTCCTTCTGATCCACTTTTGTATTTGTGAATGTAATGCTGAATTCCTAACAGAGTACCATTGATAACTCTTTCTAAAAATAATAATCAGAATTAGTATTGGAGTTTCCTAGTAAAATACTATTGGCGTACTTAAACTCAGTTGTGCCATCGCTTGTATAAGTCAAGGCAAATTCTAATTGTTAATTATGTAACTGCTTAGCTGATTCAAATTTTTCTAACGAGAGAGTAAACCACGTCCACACGTCAAGTTTACGCACTTGTTGTTACAATAAACCAAACCGGGAATTGGTTTATACATGATTGGGAAGAGCTTGCTATCCTAAAAGTCTCGATAACCGCGAATTTCACTAAAGTAGGTGTTCCGAAACTATTGTGCCAAAAATTTGGGATTGTTAGATCTCATCTAAGCAAACATTTTTTGCTTATAAACTCATAGGCGCATGCACTTTGTTTCGGTACTACAGGTTTTACAAGATAAAAAGTGTAAAATACAGACAATTTTTAGTGCCCAGCTCTAGCGGTATTGCCTTTTGATGTTCTATGCCGTCCGCATGCGTATGCCACTTGTTTGTTATCGCGTCACGCACAATTTTGTCAAATCTGACTTAACCAAACCTGTAAAAATGCATTTGCTGAATTAGCAGACATGCACCTGGCTTACCTGCAGCTGATGATATAGTAAGAAGATTGTTATAGAGATTTACCAAGAACGCTTTTTCGCAGTGGAGCTTACCAAACCGAGGCTATTTGCACGTGTGCATTCAAGACTGTGAGAAACCGGATCGTTGCAGGTGAGTCTAGGTGATAAGGTGTTATCGATTACGAACTGTTTATGGTAACAAAACATTAAATTGCAGAATCTTCCTAATGTGGGGGAAGACCACGCACAGTGCGTATACAAGGTACTAAAGAGGCAATCTTAGCGCAAATTGACGAAAACTCTTGAACATCTACCTACCCGAACTGTGCACTCGTTGAAGTTAAACCATGTTCGGGTGTGGGAGGTGTTATACGAACAACTGCTGAAGCTATTCCGTAAGCAAAAGGTATCCCCTCCGGGTGAGACTTCTCAGTCCTCTGTAATGTTTACGGATAAAGCAACATTTACCCGAGAAAGGGAGTTTCAACAGCCGCTATAGCTACGTTTGGGCTGAAGAGAATCCCCACGCTATGATCCGGTAGGTTTACAGCAAAAATTTGGGGTGAATGTTTGGGCAGGACTTGTTCCACAATACTCTTAATTAAGGATTAGACGTAATTAAGAAAAAAAAAAAATATTGTCTCGGATGGGTCAAACAACATAGGTTCCTGAAAAAACTTGCTCCCTCAATGCTGAGCAATAAAGAAGCAATGCCTCATAAAACCTCAGACTAAATATAAGTACCTATATACAAGTAATTTGCAACTTTGTTTTGAAGTCGTCATGATATAAAGAGAGATGCAGGAAGGAGCTATCACTGTCACGTAACGCGTGGAAAAATAACAAAACTACTTCAATTCAGAATATGAAAAGGTTAAAGTCATGCTCCGGCTTGTCACTGTTAACCTATAAAATATATGACACATCTTGTGTATCTTCTACTTCCACTTACAAATTTCCACTCGTCACTTGATATTTTAGTGTTGTCTTTCAGTGCTCTCTTTCTTATAGCATTCCGGCTTTATTTATCGGAATAAAGCAAATATAGCGTTACTCGTTTAGGTACATATATTAGGCTGAAAACTAGCAAGGGATACATAAATTTTTTAGCATCACTCATTAAAATAAAAAGGAAGACGACATATACGGTTGGAGTTCAGTTTGGCCCACATGATGAGACCTATATATTTAGAAAGCCCATAACCTGAGGAGCACGAATACACAAGAATTTTTGAAAAAAAGTTACAAAACACAGTCATTTGTTTTCTTGCAATTTTTAAACATTGGCAATAAATAACTCTAATTGCATAACTTACTGCCATATTCCGTGTTCCAGTTAACTCGAAGAGTCCTTTTTTTCATTCCATTTGGCTTGAAATTCAATAGCACAACAACAAAGAAGAAGTAGAAGGAATTGCACTGTCACACATTTTGATTAATTGAAAACAATGACTAATTTGAGGGGTTGTTTCTATAGATTCAATATAACCTAACCTAACCTAACCTAACAACTGTGCACGGCGATGTAACCCATCCTAAATTAAATAGAAGCGAGTAACGGGCCTTTCTTGAACAACTGTGCACGGCAAAACCTAACCCCTGACTATGCACGGCGGCTTTTTATTGAAAAATCAATGATATAAAATAATTAACAATTAAGAGGGTCATAACCCCTTTGGGACATTATAGATTCTATAATTCCTCTATCTTTCACAAGTAAAAATAAAATACAAAATGTTAATATACATATACAGGGTGATTCAGCTAACCCGTTTATTAGAAGTTTATGGACTTCCCGTTAAAATATTTGTTTAAAAATTTGGAATAGGGGATTGTTCTCAAAAGTTCATTAAAAATATTTCAGCTCTTCTAGCACTTCCTGTTACACCGGAAGTGGCTACCAACTTTCTTATTTTAAATGGAATGATATATTTTTTTTGTATATTTGGATGCTACGCTAAAATCTGAGTTACTTTCATGTAGCACAACCTACATGAAAAATCAATAGTTTTTGAGATATTCTCATTTCTTTGAGAAAAATTGGTTTTGTAGTATTGTTTTCAAACGCTTGTCTATGATTGAAAAAGAAAGTTATAGTAACAAAATTTGGGCTATACTTAGAAGGACTGTTAAGTTTTTAAATGATGTGTAATTTGACATCTCATTATTTATAGGGTGTTCAAAATGTTTGGCTAAATCTGACTAACTTCAACTGCCCAAAAGTCAATTTTTTTAAATAGAACACCCTGTATCTTGTTGCTCTATGTGATGGAGAATTAAGTGATCTTTCAATCTTCATATACTTATCTGTTACCATTTTCCTGCTATCGATGTATTTACATTCGACACACAATATTTCTCTATTTTATTAAATAATTTCTGACTAGTGGCCTGTGGAAATTAAAACAATGTGCCTTATTTATCAAACTTGTAAACGTTGACGTGACACATTATACACGATATGGAAATACACCAAGAATATTCGAATGAAGACATACTAAATTTATTTTTTATTCATGGAGAATGTTAGAAGATTATTGAAAGAAGTTTCCGTTTGCTTAACGAGAGATATACATTTATGGCCTCTAAATAAAATTACATTGCAAAAATAGAAGCAAATTAATTTAATTATTAATTTAGCAACTGTTCGATATGCCGTCCGTGGTTTTCACAGTTGAGCAATCCAAACCGTCAATTGTGGTGTCAAAGCTATCATTTTAAAGTTATTTTAGTGTTGTCTTTCAGTGCTCTCTTTCTAGCATTGCGGCTTAATTTCTCGGTATAAAGCAAATATACCGTTGCTCGTTTAGGTACTTATGTTTAGTCTGAAAAACTAGCAAGTATCCCTATCAAATTTTTAGCATCAGTCATTAAAATAAAAAGGAAGGTAACATATTATACTCTCTACAATACACAGAACTGGAGAAACTTTTTAATGATGAACCACGAACCACAAAAGGCAAAGATTTCTCATTGACTACTAAGTAAATAGATGTAATAGCAAGCAAAATGGATGAGCTCGAGGAAATTATAGTAGACATACTACAAAACCGAGTAGTTAATCATCAATTGCTAGGAAGAAAGTAAAGGTTTCTTTTAACTTTTAATCGTTTTAATACTAAGACCGCGACGATATCTAGGCAGTAGAGGAAATAGTATATTTTATTACACAAGGAGAAAATCACAGTTTTCATGCGAGTGTGTGAGCTGCGCGAGGGTGGTAGTCCGAGCGCTGATAATCACGAGCAATGAAAAATGATTTTATCCTCAAGTAACACTATACTTTTTCCACGACCAGTATGTAATATCTATAAGTTTGACAAAATTTAATTTAAGTTGTCAGTTTGGCACTAAAAAAATATATATAAACTTTTTATTCTTTGAGCAATCCAAATATTATATTTATTCTCAATAATGAATAATAATTATCAAGTTTACTTTTATTTGAAGTTTAATGCTTACTGTTATCCTGACAGATTTTCTAGTATTAGATAAATAAATGTCGTTTGAAATAAAAACGAGCAAAATCAAACAGCTTTTACAACTTACATTCATTCCATTCCGAATTTATTAACATAATTGACCTGAATAAATTAACTGTATTTTGTGGTTACCAATTTGTCAGATATTAAAGATAGACAAAATGTTTTAAACAAAACTATGCTTTGTATTTAAGTTTTTTACAACTCATTAAATAAATTGGTAAATACAGGGTATTTTAGATTTTTCCTTCGGGATTAACTAAACAAACTTATTTAAATGATTCACACTCCTTTTATAACTTATTATTAGACATTTTTGGATTTCACTGATAAATTGAAATATGCTTATATGTAGTTTCCAAAAATTTAATAATTTTGGAAAATTAACTGCCGTTACATTCTGAAGAAATGTGAATATTTCTGCATTTAATTCGTATAGACAGTTTCAAACATATTTTTTGATGACTGTAGGCTGAATATAACGTTAAATTTCAAATATTTCAAACTTGCGTAACTCAATTATTTTAAATTAAACTCTAATTTTTTTACAGTTTTGAATTCCTTTTTACTTTCTATTAAATTCTATATAAATTTATCTTTATCAGTTTTGAATAAAATAGCGTTTTATTTTTATTTTAACAGCCAATGTTTGTATTTAATGCTTTACAGTGTTTAAAATCTAGTACTTAGAAACAAATGTAGCCATTTCTATAACAATTATGACGATACTTTATTAATGGTACATTGACGGTCATGTTTTTCTTTAGATTTTACAACCATTTATTGAACAGTTAGAAATGTACGCTATGATCTGACAAAATATGTGAATTAAGTTGATGGCGCTACTGCACACTACAGTCCAATGGCAGTTTTTGAGCGGAAATAATTGGCAGAAAAATTAAATTTAATGTATTTTTCTCAACAATATTAATTTATGCTGTAGAGATATTTAGATTCTCATTTGATCATTGCTTTTGTTTCTTCAATTTCTGCTGTACACCGACAATTGTTAAAATAAAATAAAACCTTACTTAAGTAATTCAAAACTGATAAAGATGGGTATAGGGAATGTAATAGAAATTTGATATGAAAATTAAAGAAATATATAGGAGTAAAATCTGAAAGAATCATATGAAAACTACATTATTTTAGGTGTTTTCTTCGTAAAGTTTTCAGACAGCTCTATAATATCAGTCATCAATTTTTTTTCAGTCAGTTTGAAACAAAAATATGAATTTTATTTCAAAGAGTAAAGTACCTTTTAGTTTACATTTTGAAAATGTTATCAAAAAAGTTGATCAGAAATAAAACTACGTTCAAATATGCAATACATCCATTTGACAATAAAATTAAGTTTATTTTGTTTTTTTATTAATATTTTATTTTGAATGAACATTTATCTCTTGTGATTATATTATTATTTATGATAATTTGACTAAAATATTATAATATACTTTTACGATGCTGTGAGTCATTTTATTTCTACAGGGTGTTGACTTTTATTTTTCAAAATGTTCAATAAATATAATAATGTTATCAATGTAAATGGTTGCAATTGCATATTTAAACGTAGTTTTTAATTCTGCTTAACTTTTTTTAATAACATTTTCCAATATTGTTAAATTTAAAGGTACTTTACTCTTCAGTAAAATTCATATTTTTTTGACAAAACCTTGTATACGACTGAAAAAATTTGATATTTGATGACTGTATTTTAGATTTTAGAACATGCACAACTTTTTATAGAGAATAACTTTTTTTTCCTAAAATTAATAATAAAAAGTTTTTCATATGATTCCAACTTAGGGGACATATTGTATACAAGAAATATTTGAAATTGAACGTAATATTCAGCGCCTATTAGATATTACAAAAAATTTGTTTGCAACTGTCTATACAAATTAAATGAAAAATATTCACATTTCTTCAGACCGTAACAGCAGTTAATTTTTTTAAATATTGTTAAATTACTCGGAAACTGTACATTTTAGGCTATGTATATTATACATAAACTATATCTCAATTTATCAGTGGAATCCAAAATGCAATAATATACAGAGTGTACCATTTGAAATAAGAAAGTTTTGTTTATCCCAGGAAAAATAAAACTCCTTGTTTACACAAAATCTTTTGTAGGTGACTTAAATTCAAACAAATTTTGCCTAAAACATTTTTCTCATCTTTAATATCTGACCCATCAATCACCAAATACAGGGGCTGTCTCCCACTCTATATACCGTTACTAGTAACGAAATTATTTTCCGCAGGTTTTTAGATATGACAAATTTTCTTTAGTAGTTTATGACTACGAAATGTAAAGTTTTCATAGTGGTCGTGGAAAACTTTTGCCTCATCTCATACTGTCATTACTAAACGATTTTTCTTGACAACAATGTTAGGCAATCCAAACCGACAATTGTGGTGTCAAAGTTGATGGTTTGGTTGTAATTTTGGTTTTTGAATAGTGAGGAGTGCTGTTAAAATTGCAAATCGGTTATTTAAAATATTGAAAATTTTAGAAAGTGAGGTGATCTAGTGAGTGAGTGACTTAAGAAATCTAATAAAATGTATATTAGAATCGGACCTCTCAACAACAGACATGTGGTGCAAATATTACTGTCAAAAGGGTAGAATGGGAGAATTACTATAATTATCTAAAGTGGGATGCAGTTTACAGTCCCACTTTTTTGATTTGGTTTTTAAGTTAGGTGAAATTGGGCGCTCTGACAATTGTTCAAAAACATTACTAAACAGAGTGCTACATTTAAACACATTACCACACGCTATAGCAAACCACAAAAATACTTACAATATTTATATCTATCTCTTTTTCCCACGTCCTGTCATTAAATATTCCAGCATTATTTATAACAATATCAATGTTTTTATATTTTTCTACGGTTTTTTTGAACGCATCTAAAAAAAATAAAACATTAATTTTGTTTTAATTTTACAGTCATTCACCTTCAAACTCATCTTTATTCACAACATCAATTTTTAAAAATACTTTGTCATCACCAAACTGTTGTTTTAAATCTTCCACAACTTTTTACCAAGTTCTTCATTAACATCGACCACAGTTACTCCCTAAAAATCTAAACTAGAAAACCTAATTCTTAAGTTTATTTACTTAACTCTTATTCCATTTTTAAGGAGTTCCACAGTATATTGAAAACCTATTCCGGAAGCGCCTCCAGTAATTAAAGCAATTTTTCCTTCGATTTCGAACATATTGAACCGTTCTAGCTCACACACAAATTTGAACTTCGGATTAAGTAAACTCATAACCTATATATATGTTTATCAGTACAAAGATATGATTTATAGTTTATATTTAGAAATACATAAATTACAATTTTGTTTGTTTGTCCATTTTATATCTACTACACATACCAACTCCTCTAATACATATTTGTATACTGATTCAATTATCTAAGCAAATTTCTGTGCCATCTTTGCGAGAAGCTGCTGGGATATTGAAATCTAATCTTACCATCGGCCCAGATAAGATTCCAAGTTTTTTATCAAGGATTGTTCAACTGTGGTATCAGATTTACTTACATATTTTTTATATATATTGCGATGGATTGTTAATGTGCTTAATAAAACAAATTTTTATTTAGCATAAGACTCTAAATTTCTTTTTAAATAAATCTTATAAATTTGGCTTCAAACATTTAACCTCTCTTAATCTCAGGTTTGGGTAATGTTTTTAATTGAAATATTAACTTAGTTTAACAACAATTTATTTCATCCATAGCATATCTTTAAATACAAAAACACATAACATGAAATATTTTATAAAACCCTATTTTTACTTTTATTTATATTTAACGCAAACATTAATTTATTAACAAATTCTTATAAGACTAACCTGTACCATTTGACGAAATTTATTTAATTTCGCACATTTGCTTCCTCCGTCGGACCCATGAATTGCTTTCTTCCCTTGGTGTTAACACCATATTTTTCATTCTTCCATCCATTTTCTTTACTAATTCTTTAATTGTTTATAACAATCTTTTCACAACGCGAGCAAAATAAACAACGCGAGCTGCAACAACGCTGGGATCAATCGTTTATTCACAATCAAATTTATTCACTTTTCGGAGATTTACTTTTTAGTTATTTTTTACATGTTCATTTGCAAATGCATAACGTCTTTAATTAATGAGTTTAAAATTTCACTGACCGATTTGAATTTATTATTTGTTCACTTTATTTCTTCTAATGTTTTAACAGCAACACTTTAACAGTTAGTTCTCGCGCTTTTACTTTAACGTCTGGCGAGTTCAACATCTTTAACATCAAGTCATCTTGTCTAAAAAGACTTAAATCTCGCAGCGTCCTATATGTTTGCAAGGCTACTTAAGTACGGCTTTTCTGAAGTTGAAGAGGAAAAAATTATGCAACTCTATGTTGTTTAAATGGGGTGCGATTTCTAATCAAAATTGTGACTGTAGAAACGAACCGGAGACCGTTACACATATTGTAGAGGATTGTCAATTAACGAAGTTTAAAGGAGGTTTCCAACATTCATAATTTAACGGTCGAAGCTATATTATGGCTTACAAATCTGAAGGACATCTGAAGTTCAACAATATTTTGTATTCTTTGTCCTGATTATCTGTTTTGCTATTTCTTCAACCTACTATTATTTTGTCATTGTCGTGACTGGTGCTTGGACCAGTCCATTATATGTCGTCATGCAATGGCTGTGCTGTTATATTTTATGTTCTTATTTACCTTCTATATTATTTACGCACTTAATTAATATTAAGTGGGTAAAGTTGGCATGTTTAGGTTTTAGTGGTTTCCTAAACCTTGGCTAAAATGCTTTGCCAAGACGAACCAATCCACTATTGCACACGGTTTTGTCACCACACTATACAGGTTTATACTGATCTTCTGGGGCACCATACATAACACTTACATCACAATATAATGTTGTATAATGTACCATACGAATAAATAAATTACCATTGTCTTTTCTTTATTTAGTACCATTCATGTTTTTGTAATTTTTCTTTCCATATTTTTAGATTTAATTGTAGACTGTCGCTGTCAGCTACTAGTGCAATATCATCAGCAAACGAGCACTCTGTTATTTGTACTGTGTTTTAAGTTATTATATCCTAAATTTAGTTTTTTGTTCTGTTGTTGCATTCTTTTAATAAACAAACATTGTGAATATACCGGTCTAATACACCACCTTGTCTTAGTCCTTCGTTTATCTTAAACTTCCCTGACATAACATATTTATTTATTATGTAGTTGGTATTAGTTTTGTAAACACTTTGAATGACTGCTATTAGTTCTTTGTTAACTACTCTTTTGCTAGTGTTATGTTGTGATTTCTTGTCAAAGACTTTACTAGATCGACGAGCGCAAAGAAAACTTTTTTGTTATATTTTATTGTTTGTTTATTATTTCTTTATTGTAAATATAATTTTGTATGCTATACCCTTTCTAAATCCACTTTGTGTTTGTAATAAAGTCTTTTCTGTTTTTTCTTGTAATATTTTCTAGTATGCATTCATATATCTTAAGTGGTGCTTAACAACGTAATTGTTACAGTCTCTTCCTCGTCCCCTTTTAATGTATTAATGTTATTAGTCCTTTTTCCCAATGTTTTGGTATGCTTCCATTCCACGTCTTATTGTATATACGTAATCATATCTTTTCTCCTTCTCCTAAATGTTTCATCATTTCAGGTGATATTTTGTCGTATCCTGCGCTTTTCTGTTTTTACTTTTGATTGCTTCTTTAATTCTTCTATCTTTATTTCGTCCATCTTTTAGTTTTCTATTTTCCTGTTTTTCATTATCTTGTCTTTTATTTTCTTCCTTTTTTTTTTCTTCTTTAGTATTATTGAATAGATCTTGAAAGTATTACTTTCATCTATGCATAACTTCACTTCTACATATTTTTAATTTAGTTCTTAAACTTTGCGCTTTCTCTCTGAGGTGTGGAAACGGCTCGGATTGTTTCCATTTTCAAGAATGAGGTATGTAAACGTTGCCAACTATAGGCAATTGCATTATTGAGCAACTTTTTAAATTATTCTTAGTTTGTACTCCACGACTTAAAATCTAGTTGTCTAATAATCGGCTTTGCACGTTCAACATGGTTTTGTAGCAAAAAGATCTAGGTTTTAGCACGATGTTTTCTTACTGACTACGTTCTTCTGGTTGCAGACTACAGAACTAGTACCCACATGGCTTAAGGTGTGTTCCCTATGAGTCAGTATTAAATTCTCTTGTTATTTTCAACTTTTATGAATGATATGCAGTATTTTAGGGTTAGAGTTTGCTGTATGTAGATTCGTTCGATGTCTGATGCTTTTATTGTACAGAAAGACTTTAATAGATTTTACAGCGGATCTAAAAGCTAAACTTGAATGTATGTACTATACATTGTGGTATTGTACATCAAGAGTCAATCAACATCCCTTATTTTTTATAATGACAACAATTTGTCCTTATCGCGTAGTAATCAAGTGGAAAACCTGCTCAGCTGAGAAAATCTTCTCTATCTAGTACGTAACTGAATCAAGTAATACCGA